>APFE030320645.1:3606-63215 GCA_000404065.3 Pinus taeda
TGCATCGACAGAAAGAATGCCTTACCAGAACCCATCAGAAGCTCAGACCACTCCGACAAGGTCCTTACAGCAGTACCAAGGCTATGGGGAATAATGCTTTGGAGCACATCATTCCTCCATTCCTTCGCGTGCACCAAGTGTTCGATGTGGACCATCGTCGACCATGCTTCCCACCATTACTGGACACATCAGAGATTGCAGGACAAGTTCAGCAGATGGAGGAACTCAAGGCAATGGGGACCATTGCTTCCTAAGGAGGGAGGAATGATCCAGGTGGATGTTGGTGGCCACCCACCTATCCCATTTGGACCCCCGCAACTGTCTCTTTCAGTTTTTCAGTTTCTGTAATTGTAGCACAATTTAATATTTTTAGCAGTTTTTTCGGGTCCTAAACTTCCGGAGCCGTTTTGAGGCCCTAAACGACGTTTTTTGGGAAATCTGGGGGCAACGACGTTTTTTGGGAAATCTAGGGCCAACATGGGTCCATGGACCGATGTTGCCCTTCCCAAAGCAGTAGTTCTCGGATAGATCTTTCTAACGAGCTATCATACGCGTCAAACGGAGATCGTATGCCAAAGTTACGACCCCGGGAAATTGATGTACCAATTTACCCAAAACGGGGCCCACAATTTGGCGTTTCATCTTCTAAGGGTAGGTTTTGGAATGTGAAGGGTTTTCCATTGTTTCTCAATAATAAATAGGCCTTCGAGCCTCATTGTAACACAAGTTCGGAACAGTTCAGAGACATGTAGCCGCACATCTCTTCTCAGAGATAAGTGCCATCGCCCTAGCTGGTTTATTTCCATTTCTGGTTGTAAGCATATTTCAATATTTTCCATTAATGAAATGAAGTATTATTTCCGCTGCATCTTTGTGTATATGGTTATCTCTGTAATTTGTTGCGTTCTTGTTTAATTCTGGATCAATTCTCCAACATGGTAACTGAGCAAAGGTGAACAAGAGAAGGAAACTAGAAGGGCACAAAGAATGGTTTTCTTGTCATGGGGAATCACTTGCAGAAGGATACATGGAAAGATGAAGAATAAATATTGATCTAAGAGGAGGGTTTCTACATCAAGCCTTCATTGAAAAAGATCTCAATATTTCAAGAGGGTTCAAGCTCTCATTAAAGGAAGAAAGGATAAAGTTCTTATTGAAAATTCTCTAATGCTTCATCTTGAAGAAGAAAAAGCACCAAGGAATTGTGGTATCATCATTTAATCCTTGAAGCTATTCAGAGATAACTATCTTGAAGGTATCCTAGAAATCACCATTATAGGGTATATTTCAAGTGTCCTAGGAGGTCTGGAAAACATAAAGAGAGTTGGAGGAATCATCAAGAAGGAGGAATCTTGGTTGAAAATAAAGTGTTAGAATTTTTTCTATGTATCAATCTACAGATCATATTGCTACATTTTGCAAGGAAAGCAACAAGCTCATTGGATCAGCAAAATTCCTATCTTGGAAGAAAAGGATTGACTTGACACTCATAAATAATGAAGTCATGGAGTATGCCCTTGGAGAAGTAGTTGAACCTAGCAAATTGAAGACTCAAGAGTTATAAAAGTACAAGAAGGGGCAATTAAGAGCACAAAGAATCATTATGGAATCGATAAAATATCATCTTGTTCCCTTTGTTGTTGATTAGAAGACATCAAAGACTATGCATGATAAGTTGGTAAATTTGTACTCTATAAGTACACAAGGTCAAAAATATTTCCTTGAGGAATAAACTATATAGAATAAGGAAATCAAAGGATGAAGACGTGACCACCTATCTGATGAATATCTCACAAATAAGAGACCAATTAGAAGGGCTTGGAGAGATTGTTACAGATTTTGAGATGACTATATGTGTAATAAATTATTTTCCACCTAATTGGAGTAGTTTTGCAATGAGCATCTACTCAAATAAATATGCTACACCCTTCAATGAATTATGGGCTCAATATATCTTAGAAGAATATAGGACCAAGGAAAAGGATGGTACTAAATAAAATGAAATATCTCAAACCTTCATTGTAAGAACCAAGAAGTTGAGGAAATAGAAATTTGGAAATTCCAAGAAGAAGACATACATGTCCAAGATTCAATGCTTTGGATGCAATAATATGAACACTATAAAATGGATTGTCCAAAGATTAAAGGGAACAACAAAAGGAAGGAAATAAATGAAGCTCTCATAGTTGAAGAAAGGGGAGAATTTGAAAAGAGGTGGAAAGGAGAAGATCTCAAGGATATCTATTATTGAAGGAAGTCTCATCTTTTTTTTTTTGGTATTCAAGCTTCTGTGATCCATAACGAATTAAACAAATTCTTTCGGTATAAATCACATGAGAGAATTTTTTGGCCGACATGTTTCGAGCCAACAAGTGTGGTTCATTTGTTTAAGTCTCATCTTTGTTAGGTTCTTTATGAGTTTTTGTCATTCTTTTATTAATTAGAAAGTAGAGTAGCATGCATCATTACTCTATAGGAGTCTTAGTTTTGTAGAAAGCATGTCGTCATAGATAGAAGCACATGATAGTAGAAATATTAGAATCTACTTGTTTAATTTGCTTTGGGAAAGTCCATTTGGTTAAAAGAGAATAAGAAAACTAGACCATATTGTATATTATTGTTCATTTGCACATTTGATAACATCATGTAAGAAGTAGTCATTTTGGAAAATAAGGATCATCAAGATCATATAAGAATTATCTTTATGGGACATTATTAGAATCAACATTATTACTAGTATATATTCCATCTATTATGGAAACAATACTCATGAAAGATGAAGGAATGTATATGGTCGAAGTTGCATTATGAAAGGCATAATGAAGGTCTTTCTTGGGAAAAGAAACCTATCTTCATCAGATACAAGAATCAATAAGGAATGGTTAGATGATTATATAAAATAAAAGGTATGCATGTTTGAAGTTATTCTCCCCTAGAGCATGATTCACATCTACAAGAATCGTGAAGGAAATGTTAGTTATGAATGTGCTTGGTAAGTCTTCCATATGACTGCATGATGCTCAAAAGAAGAAATTTTGACAGACTTTGGAATGGATGGATGTTGGCTTGTTGGGGCCTGACCCAGGTTTGGAGTTATTTAACCAAACAAATCCCTATACTATTGGCCCTTTCAACAACAATCTATGGAGTGCGGACTGAGGTCTCACCCGAAGTAGTATGGGGGGGTGCTGGAACTAGGTTTATGCACCCTTGAGATGTCTGAGAGGTTGATTCGGTCCAACTGTTAGTCCCTGCGTGCAGGTTACTTCGCACACTTCCCTGTCCTTCGTGCCCTGATATATTTTCCTTCATGTAGCCCTAACCAAGGACTGTGGGGCTTCCACAGTGTTGGAGAAGCGCTCTTCACTATTTCCCTAAGTCACACCCAAGATCTTACTTATCTTCTTACATGGTTTAATTATCTTCATGTAAATGGATGCCTTATGTTATATTTATTTATACAACACATTTATATGAGTTTGCGCAGCAAATAAATAGTAAACTTGCAATTTATACCCAATAATACATCAAACAGGAAAATATACATAAAAATATGATAAAACTTCTCTTTATTAATGCTTCCAACAGTTACAGACTCGACCTGCCCTGCGCACTCAGCTACAAGGGTCCGCACACTCAACTGCGGACTACTAGGCCTCTGCGCACTCAGCTGCAGAGCCTTCTCCTACTCTACGACCCAAAGACACAACTTACACTTCGACTCAATAAATTCCTTAGACCCATCATGCTTCCCTTTTATTCTTGATCAAATTAACTATCTTCTACCATTAGAACCTCACTTTATTTATACAATCCCATGGTCCATGGACCATGGGTAGATCTTTTGAACTGACATTATATTATAAAAACAAGGGCAGACAACCTTATGACTCTATTATGACTTCGCACTCCATGCCCACAAATTGTGGAGTATTTACAATGGACTTGGTCAAAACTTGGGCTTTAAGCCCCAAAACATACCTTGGGGGAGATTCCATGCCCAACAAACCCCCAACACAAACATCATGACTCACCCTCAAGTCACTCTATCGGTATGGAGATCTTCACACAGAGTCGCTCCAACTTTGCTCGAACCGCTACAAGGTCAGCAACACACTGAGTGGCTTCCTGTTGAATCTCTTGTACCCGTTGTTTCGAGACCGCAGTGTTGGAACTGCTTCCCTAGACCTGTTCCTGCGTCCCTGATTTTGCACGAGCTTGCCTTCAATTGTCATTTTAATGATGAAAGCCTCATCGATCCAAGGCTAAACGCGCGCCTTCAAGGTTGCTTCTTGGTGTCGTGCAACATTCACTTTCTCTTTCAGTGCTTTGGCCTGTTGCATTTGAGCGAGCCTCTGAGTGAGGGCCACCATTTGCACAGTCCCTTTAACGCTGTCGTACTGCTACTAGAGCTCACGTGTCTCTGTCTCTAAGTGCTGGATGTTAGGGTCCTCCTGCATATTAGTGAGGACCTCAAATGATTCCTCCAACATTCTAGTGCAGTCTCTTACTACACTACTGATCTCTTCCATCCCCGATGTAATAGCGTTGGCGCGTTGCTCTCTTACCTCTAAAGGGGTCGACAGTTGCACCTTCAACTACAACTCTACTATCTAAAGGTTCATATCCAACTGAACCTTAGTCATTTCTTCTCACGCCTCACACACCCCTACTGCTAGTCTATGGATGCACGCCTCTACTAGTGTGTCTCCTGGGATGGCCAGCTTAGGGACCATCTGACAGGCTTCTTCCAGTACCTGTACCATTTGCCTGTTTTGTGACACCACTTCCTCACGCTGCAAGCTCAACTGTTCCATGTTGATCTTTTTCTTACTCAGCACTTTTAGTGCATGGCTCTCCCTAGCCCACAATTCTGCAGTAATCCCATCCTGTAGAACATATAGTGTCTCCCGCGGGAGTGCAACCATGTTGATCCCGATACCTATCAGTGCGCTAATCGTAGGCCTATCGGCCTCATTTTTTGTAACCAATGCCCCTTCTGGTAGCACTATTGTGTTTGTTTTCTGAGTGCGTAGCATTTGATTTGTTGTAGTTGTCCCTAATGCGAGGCTAGTCAAAAGGGTACCAGCCTGAGGAGTGTGCACCTGCAACTCCTGAAGCTGCACTCTGAGGGCCCCCAACACAATCTAATTCTCTTGCACAAAGTTTTGGAGGGCCTCGGAGGTGACGTCGTACACCATCTCATCAATGTCATGCAGATCACCCTCAGTAAGTGTGATTGGGTTGATAGACAACTTTGATACCTTGACCTTCTTGCATGGCCCCATCTGCTCGCTCGGGTGCTGGCACATCAGTTGTGTTAACGCAGTTTGTGGGTCCAGATCACCCTCCTCTTCCTTTGTTTCCATTTCTTTTTCCTGTTCATGCGAAGGTGACTCCTAGCCCTTACGTGCCTTCTCAATTGCCTCCTGTGTTGTTGTTGTTGCTACGACCTTTTTCTATTATGTTGTTGTCTGCGTAGAGTCCCGTGCCTTTTGCACTTTTGTTGTCGCTACTTCTTTCTTTCTCTTCTATACCAACTATGCCATGCACAGTTTGGTTGCCTCTTTCTTCTTCTGCACTGTAGACTTCTCCACCACCACGATGTCTGGGGCGTGCCACTCTGTCGGCCATGTCCCAGTACATAAAAAATTACATCATCTGTGGCTACGAAGGGTAGCTCACTCCATTTCTTGGTTGGGTCCTTGTGCGCTCTGATATATATGCTGTGGAGGTCCACTTTGAATTCTACAAAACTCTGCAGGTTGTTGTAGATAGTGGGTGATAACTGCGGCTTGCGATTAATTCCCATTGTGATGTTCATTTCCATGAACACCCAAAATATCTTGTTGTCGTGGATCCAGTTTGTGTCTTTCATGGTCCACAGCAAAGTGTACCTCACAACCTCCGATAGATCCCTGTAAATTGTGGGGAGCTGACTATCCTCTGGAAATTTTCCTGCCACGAGCACTATGGACAACAGAAGCCATGCATAGTGGAACGTTTTTCCTTGTTCCTGGGCCTCATGGAAATTTTTCAGGAACTCGTTACATAAGAACTCAAACCAGTTGAACTTGACCCCCTCCGCGCACTACTCAACAAGTGCCACCACCGGCGCAGGTACCTCGTCTGCACGAAACTTGTGCATAACTTTACTCGCCACTTTAACTGCTTTGTTATTGACACTGGATATGGTGTAGCCCCTTTTGTTCTTCTCTAGCTTGTATTTCTTCTTCATGGCCTTCGTGATGGCCAAGTCACTACTCTTCCCCTCCGATATGTCTGTGGGGTCCTCTCCTTTACATGGGAGCTGGGTAATGTGGTGGATTAAGTGGTCTGTGATGGGGATGGGCTCCTCCAACCATAAACACCCACCATGCACCAAGTAAAGTAGCTACCTGATGACGAATATTTTTATTGGGGCACAGTGTAAATGTGGCACCTAGAGCAGGTTTAATAACCTTGCCTTTTCCACTCCACGTAACCACTTTCGCAGCTCCAATTTAATAACCCCACCTTGGTGTTCTGCTTGGGCTTCATAAGCTGTGCAGTCTTTATATGAGGGAACTTCTCATGGTCAGCAAGATCCTAATCTTCAAATTTCAAGTTAGGTACCCGCCCCAGGTGTGTGCCTTCAAAGATGATGTCGTCTGGGAGGAGCAGAGTCTTGAGAGAGCTCTTGCTCTCGTTGAGATGCTTGGGCACTTTTTCCTTCCCCTTCCATAGGGGGATATAGGCGGGTAGCTTTGTTGGAGGGTGCATAGGCTCAGTTTCTTCCTCCATGCCTTCATCCTTGTCTTCTTCAATTATAAGGTCCTCTAGGTCTTCCTCCTCCTTGTCAGTTTCCAAGTTAATTACTTTCCCTTTCTCCTCCATCGTTAACCTAGTGTGCATCGGGTTTTGAGGGGACACACATATAGGAACCATCGGCTGTTTTTCTTTCTTCATCCTTGGCATGCGTGGTGATTTAGGGATTTCCACCACAATCCTAGTGCCTTTAGGGGCATCCCTCACAGTCAGGGCCTGTGTGGCCTCTTTAGCAGTCATCTCTACAATTTCCCTAACTTCTTGTGAAATTTCCATCTTGTTGGTCTAAAATATTTCAACCACATAATCAGGGGCTCAATCAACACTCGACACAGGGCTAACAGATCTTGGCTCAGAATATGCGGGGCATACAACATCTCAATTCGCAAATGACCAAGTGTTGTTTGTTGGGTAGCCCTTTGTAATTTATAGTGCCTTTTGAATTTGAATTCGATTGTTGCCCCCAAATCCATTCATTAATGTTCCCTTCGTAGCAAATTTTCCCAAATCTTGCCCATAAAGCACTTCTTAAATGCCTGCCTCCCCTCCATTTGGTCTCAATTCGAGCATCACATCGTGAATAGTGACTCCAACGGTCACTTTCCAGCCAACCTGCACGGCAACGCAACCCCCCTTGCATGGTCGTGGACCTTGTGACACTTTTCTTTTGCGTGTAGCTCCAACATCGTGCAGCTCCCGGGTAGAATAGTTTATAGTCCCGTGCCTCCTTTCAACTACCTGGAGTGCTAAGACTATACTTCCCATGGCTAGTTAGGTGGTCGTGCCACCTGTATAGGGTTTCATCCGATCTTCCATCACTTTTCCTGGAAATAACCCACCTTTTATTGTTATTAGTTGCATCGCACACTTTATCATCAGCATCACGCCACCATGATTGATCTGTTTAGTAATATGCGGTCCAATCCTAGGCATTAGGCTGATCAACTCTCGATGATAGTCCCCAAATTCATCGATGTGATTGTGCACACCTTGTTTTATCACCCTGGGTTCTTTATCGAGAAAATCCTTCTTGATCCCATCCTCAAGCTTCTTAGCTTCCACTTCTAGTAGAGCGCTTTTCTCCCTTAATCGCACTCTATCTTTCATAATTTCTTGGAGCCTAAGACCACCCTGTCATATTTCTTCCTCAGTTCCAAAACGTTCAGCTGCACGATCCCTTCTTCCAAGGCTCAGTGAACCGTCGTATCCGTCAATCCTGCTAGGCGTAGACAAGGAATTTTATATTTTATGGGGATTATATCATTTGCTCGAGACTCCAACCTCGGAGGTGCATACTCCATTAGTTTCTTGCATGTTGTCCTATAAGCCCACAGAACTGCTGGTACGCGTAGGTCCCAATCAGTTTGTTGCGCGTAGTGTACCTTGTTCAGCGCTTCACATACTTTGGGAAAGGTTTCCCTATGGATAAATTTCTACCCACCTACTCTTTCCATGCTCTGTTGTTCCAACCTAAGAGGTCATTCATGCAATTTCCTCACCCACACATGCTTACTGATCGTGTTTCTTAACGTGGAGTTAGTATGCATCTACGCAGGTTTTGTAACATATGCCTACACCCATCTAGAAAGGTGCGAGTGTGGATCACTCCTTCCAGCCTTTTTGTTTGTGAATCACATCTGAAGCTTCCCAAACTGTATGCACATCGTTCTCTTACATTCGTGCCAATCCCAGAATCTTCCTTGGTGCATACCCCACCACCTCGCAGGCATAGCGCGCACTACCCATTTCAAAGCTTCGAAACGTTGTTGTTCCAACACCTCTCTTTCAAATCTATTCAGGAAGTCATCTACCTCACTTAACCCATCATACGTAGGTAGATCCCTTGCCTCTATTGATACACAACGCAGTGATCTCATCATCATATTACAATTCAACGTGGTTACCTTGTGTAACCAGTTCTGCCATCATTCTATCTCCTCATCAAAATCTAATGTGCAAGAGCTTTCGCGCTTCCATGAAATTCATCCATCTACGGTTGGATTTATCCAGTTTTTCTCTCGCACAGTTATCTTGTAGATGCAGTCCAAGTCATCGTTGCTTTCATAGTCGTGCACTGGCTTCGTGTACCGCGGTCCTTCTGCAGGGTCCAAAGGTACAACTACAGACAGAGACTTTTTCTCAAAAATCATCTTGCACTTCCTCATATTTATTACCCCATTCATGTCAGTGACCCAATCGATTCCTAATAGCGTGAGGTAGGGATTGTTGTCATCGACAATCTCTATCACTCCAAAATCTACCAGTGCGCTCACTCCTTCGATATCCACTGTTCCCTGCAATCTTCCCATAGGTAGGATCTTTTGCTGGTTTAGCATTCGTAGTTGGATAGGAGACCATTGCAGTGTAGGCCTTCCCATGCGCTCCCATGTTTTCTTCGGCAGAACAGTCACGTTTGATCCTAGGTCTAGAATCACTTAGTCCATCTCATATTCTCCAATCTGTGTGGTCAATCTCATCTCCCTTCTCGTCCTCATCGTGTGCTTTTTGAGCTTCAAGATACACGTACTTCTCCTAGTGCAGTCCCAACAGATCTATTTATGAGTTCTTGCAGCCCCTTTACAGCCTTGCTATCACGCAGCAGCTTCATGCATGTTTCTGGGAACGTTTTGAGTATCGATGGGTCCATTTCTAGCTTCGGTCTATCTTTTCTTCTTGAAGTGGTGGCATCAGCGAAGCTCTTCCTGGCTTCCATGAAGGTTTCCTTAGTGCTCTCCAAATCAAACTCTCATTCTTTCGTTGAAGCCTTGCGAACCCACGTACTTTCTTCAAGTTGCTTGCCTTTGTCATTCCTTGTCATAATTCCACTTTGGAGCACAATATTCACATTAGGGTCTTCCTCGCACGGCTCAGGCCTCATCATTTGCAGGTTCTGATTTGAGAGAGGTTGGAGCACTCCTTTATCGCGCACCCTTGCTATCAGTGTGGGACAATCCTCCGTCTCATGATCAAACAATGTACAATACAAGCATGATGGACACGTCAGATTCATACAATCATGGCCATAATGTCTTGGTCCTCCGCGATTGTAACATATTAGCTATCTGCGACCTTTTCTAGGTCCTCTTCCACCTCGGCCTCATCCGCGCCCCTGAAATCCAATTCACACCATCCCTGCATTCTGGTCAAGGGGCCGCATTTCGGCCTGAACTCTGTAGGTAGGAGTCCTATCCATCATTAGCTCATAACTTCTACAGGTGCGCTCATCATGTCCCACTGATCTATAGAAATTACATAACAACTTTTTTGAATTCTGTGTGTACTTCTGCAACAGATGGCAGTTGTCTGTAGCATGCTTTCCTCCTATTTGACAAATGGTGCACCACAATGCAAGCACTGTGCTAGGTCTTGCTTGTGCCTCCAGTCTCAATGGAATTGGTCCTCCTCCCATGAGGTAATTCATGAACACTGGGCAGTGGTCCTTGTCATGTCCCTAACCCTTGCACTTTATGCGCCATACCTCATCACACACTTCTAGGTGAGCTTTCCTATCTTGTTTCAGACTCTACATCTCAAGGCACAAGTTTTTCAACTGCACATGAATTTGCTGAAATCTCAGGTTGGGACCCTGTATCGGGGTCTCAGGCAGTCTCATTGGGATCTCCAAGGCCTTGGCCTGAGTTGTTAGCCTCTGTTGTGACAGCGCGTTCCTTAGATGCAGTGTTAATGATGCTACAAACCATTCACGGTGTTGTCCATCCTTCAACATCATGTTAGCTTCGCGAATTATGCACTTCAGTCTCTGATCCAACTCCCAATAGGTCTCACCTGGTATCATTATGATTTCCTTGAACCCAATGATCGACTGTGCCTTTGCCTTCGACCTACTAAATTCTTTGTTTAGCGCAGTTTGGATATTCGTGATCCCCGCATTCAGATTGTCATTGGAATGCTTAATGTACCAGGTCAGCACGCGATCCTGCAAAGTGCTGACCAACATTGATTTCTTTATATTGTCATCTGTAACTCCCTGCACTTCTAATACAACTTTTATCACAAACCAAAACTGGTCCAGATCTTCATTTCCTACTCCCTCGAACACTGGCAACTTTATCGCGCTTGCCATATTAACTCGCGGTGGTGGCGGAGGTGGTATGGTCAAAGATGGGGGTGAAGAGGATGAAACTGGTGGTGGTGTGGGTGGGCATGTTATGTGCATAATCCTCTACCTTATCAAATTGATCTCACTTCTTGGTGAGGCCTTCGCGAGCTCTTCCTTGTCCCCTCGTGGAGGTGAAATCAAGGGGCTACTTTTTAGTTATGCACTACCTTGTTTTCTGTAGATTCTCCCACTTTGCGTAGCCCCAAACATCAATTTATTCGCATAACCCGCTTTTCACACAGTAGAATTTTAATCCAAGTGTTCAAAGTCCTTTGAGGAAGCATCACTTTGCCTCACTATGACTGAAGTATCTACCATGAACACAGTGATGAATCCTCCTATAATTCTATCAAGCCAGTGATCAACAACACGTGTGATCGTATCCTCCAATGCTTCTAATCTGTGCACCAATTTTGGAGTCCACACAATAGATCTGTCGAGCTTGCACCTTCCTTGGCTATCTACTAGCTTCACAATCCACTCGTATAGCTCAGTAGGGAAAGATGCGAAGACAATTTCATGAATATATATGTGTAAGTAGCAGCCTAACCACTCTTCTTTTGATAGTCATGGATTCCTATTCTCTTGCGCCACGAACTCATGAATCTTCCTATCCACCCAATCCTCAATTCCTTTCTTAGTTGGATTCCAGTGATACGACATTAGACATCTCTATGCAGATCTTGGTCCTAGAAACGGAACCATTTGTTGGCTTCTTGGGACCTGACCCAGGTTCAGAGTTATTTAGCCAAACAAATCCTTATACTACTAGCCCTTTCGACAACAGTCCACAGAGCGTGGGTTGAGATCTCATTCGAAGTAGTATGGGGGGGTTCTGGAACCAGGTTTCCGCACCCTTGAGATGTCTAAGAGGTTGATTTGGTCCAACTATTAGTCCCTGCGCACAGGATACTTTGCGCACTTCCTTGTCCTTTGTGCCCTAATATATTCACCTTTGCGCAGCCCTAACCAGGGACTATGGGGCTTCCACGCTGTTGGAGCAATGCTCTGCACTATTTCCCTAAGTCACACCCGAGATATTACTTATCTTCTTACACGGGTTAATTATCTTCTCGTAAAAGGATGCCTTATGTTATATTTATTTATACAACACATTCATATGAGTTTGTGCAACAAATAAATAGTAAACTTGCAATTTATACCCAATAATACATAAAACAGGAAAATATACACATAAATATGATAAAATTTCTCTTTATTAATGCTTCCAATGGTTACAAACTCGATCTACCCTACGCACTCAGCTACAGGGGTCCGCACACTCAGCTATGAACTACTAGGCCTCTGCGCACTCAGCTACAAAGCCTTCTCCTACTCTACGACCCAAAGACACAATTTACACTTCGACTCAATCAATTCCTTAGACCCATCAAGATTCCCTTTTATTCTTGATCAAATTAACTGTCTTCTACACTTAGAGCCTCGCTCTATTTATACAATCCCATGGTCCGCGGACCATGGGTAAATATTTTGAATCGACATTACAATACAAAAACAAGGTTGGACAACCGTATGACTTATTATGACTTCGTGCTCCGTGCCCACAAGTTGTGGAGTCTTTACAATGGACTTGGTCAAAACTTGGACTTTAAGCCCCGAAACAAGCCTTGGGGGGGGGGGATTCCATGCCAAACAATGGAGATCAAGACTCTCCCACAAGATTTCATGGCATAAGATAACAATGTTTATTAACATCAAGTATATTCTCAAGAAGAAAGAAAGGGAATTAACAAATAACAACTCCAAGGAAGATATTACAGCTTGGTAATCAAGCTCAATTGATGGGAACTCTAATGAATACATGGAGAAATATTCATATGGAAATGGATCATGTGAAAGGATGTTGACCTTGAAGAACTCAAAACTTGATGCTCTGATGAGAAGGGCCACTATGACAAGGTGAGTCTGATATTTAATATTTTGATATTGGTTATCTGGTTAACATATTATTTTTCTACCTGGTAGGATATTGTTGGAATGCATGATGATAGTTGAGGCAAGTTCAATTGTGGGTGTTGAACTTAATTCAATGAACATATGAATTGGGTATATGGTTTTGGAAATTAAGAAGTCAAGGTGTTCACATCATCACCTTAAGATTGAAAGTTAGCAGTGAAAGAAGATAACTTGATGTTCATGGAAAAAAATCACTTTCATGAGGAAGATATGACTAGCTTGAGGTTTGACAAGGCTCAACATAATGCCTTCATTGATGATGATTGGAGGAAAGTGATATGAAAGATTGATGGCCTGAACCCTATCACAAGATTAAAGGAAGAATATGGTTCCATGATAATTAGGAAGGAAGAAAGCTCAATATAATGAAATATGAAGGAAAGAGGGAGTCATGCAACTATCTCCATTAACGAACTGATAGATGATACATTTGTGAAGAAAAGCTAAAGATATTTTGGTTATGACTTTCCAATTGAAAGGAATTTAAGAATCTCTTCTGTAATTGAGAGGGAGTAAAAGGAGTCTCCTTAAATATATGAAAATGATCAAGGACCAATTCCATATTCTAGAGGGAATGAGGATCTCTTCTCTGGTTGAGAGGGAGTGATGATATACATCACATTTGTATTATCTTCTTCATGTGTCATGCAATTGACCAGGACTAGCAATTTTAAGTCTAAGTGAAGGAAATGGAGAGAGAATGGGGAATGTAGGATTGGATAAGAATATGTGATTCCCTTGAGGATAGAAAAATCTAATATAGGGAATGAACTGACACTCTTTGAGGATTGGACAAGTATCCAAAACAATAGAAGTCAAAGAGGACATATATTCTTTGAGGATTTGGAATCCAAGATAATAATAGTCCTTAAAGGACATACCTAGTGAAAAAGTAGATGGGGTATGTTACTTGTAGAGGTAATGTGGTATCTCATGTAAATCCTCCCAGTATTATTCTCTTGTATATGAGATATCTTGTTAAAGTTAAGGCCTTACTATGTTGGCAATGTTGGTCATGATGTTGATGATTAAAGATGGCTTACCAATAAGAATCTTGTTATGAGAACTCTTCAGTTTGAGAATAACCTTGTATCAGGTGTACAATTATGAATAACTCCCTAGTTAATAGGGGGTGTTGAAAAATGTAACTAGTTTTGGTCTTCATAATTGCCAATGTACTCAAATCATTATGTATATTTTATGTTACAAGAAAAAGAAGAAAGAAAAATATTATTTTTGAGCATGGGTTTCATGCTCCAGTTTGATGGTCATCTATGTAAAGCATGTTATTCATTCTTATAAGGTGTTTCATGTCAAAATAATATTTCTATTGAGTCAAGAGAGTCATTATATTTTGTATGAGACCTTATTGTTCAAGTTGTAACATGTAAAATTTAATGATTTTAAGGCTAAAAAATCCCATGGTCCTCCAAGTACAAGTCAACATAGAGAGGGCTATTTGACCTCTTGGAAAGGTTATATATAGAACGAACTTTGACCTCATTTGGATCTCACACGCATACAAGTTTGATCTGCAATAAGGAAGCTGAAATAAGAACGAAGAAAACAAGGATAAAAGGAGAAAGACAAAGCAACGAAGAAAGACTTCGTTTTGGGATAATTCTCTCTCACATGTGTGAATTAGGGTTTTTGTTTTTCTACAAGGAGGCTAAAAATTATGGGCTAAAATTCAAAAGCTACTGCAGGTCCAAATTTCTCAACTAGAGGGCTGAAATCTATGATTGAAGTAAGATTGAAGAGGGATGACTCTTGTTGACTAGAACCTAATTTTTGTTATCTTGAAACGGATTTGTTAGATGTTTGACTGGGTACTTATAGGAGAACTTGGTATGGGGTTTGGGTCTTGGTTTTCTCATTTGAAGCAAATTCTATAAGAAGAGAATATTTTTTTTGAATTTCCCCTTGGAGATATTTTTCTCTAGCTTGGAGCCTAATTTATGTGTTCATTGTATTTATTATTTTGTCACTTGATAATTATTTAATGAATAATATATAGTTAAGAAACTCAAGAAGGTAAATAAGTTCACAAACAAATATTAAGATTAAGGGTAAATTGAACCAATATCTACCCTAATGCATTCTACAACAATTGGAACTTTTACACTCTAGCTGTTATTTGCATGTGTGAAGGTTGCTAATGGCTTTTAATTCATCCTTTGTAGATCTAAGGATTAGTTTTCGTGTGGTATTTAGATATAGGGAGATTCAAAGAACTAGGGAAAGGTCTTCAAAATAATTATTTTTTATGGACCTTATGTGGAGTAAAGGCCCTTTTGGGACGCATTGAAAGGAAAGGGAGTTATGAGGGAGGATGATCTTGTCCTTGGTGGTGACCTAAACTTGATTGAACTTGTTCAAGTGGATCCAAATTGGAGTAATGGTGGAAATTGAATTTTCAAATCTCAGTATCTTTAGGTAGATTTACGATGGTGAAAAAATTGGTGGAGGAGGAAGAAAGGTATAGGTCTTGGGTAGGTGTAGGTGGCTTTTATGATCAATTCCCAAATCATATTCAACTAGAAAAGGTTAATAATCCCTAGGCCCATTGAAATTTAATCATGCATGGTTGAGTGACGAGGACTTCATGATGCTCATTTATAATAATTGTAGATATTTTAATCCATCAATAGGTGATTATGCTACATGTCAATTCGTTTCAAATTTGAAGCAAGTTAAGAAGTTGGTTGTAGAGTGGTACAAGAAGAAAAGGGCCACTGGCTAGGCTGGCCTACTCAAGGTGGAAGATAACATTGATATGCTCTTCTCCCAATATCTGGTTGGGGTATTTAATCATGATGCTAATGAGTATTTAAGAGTTCTAAAATATTAGAAATGAAATATTCTAGCCGTATAAGAAACAATATGGAGTCTCAAAAGTGGGTGGGGGGAGGTTGGGTGTGAGAATTCATATTTTGATAGTTTAATATCATGAAAGAGTAATTAAATCCTATCTCCCTTAAGAAAATAACTTATCTTGTGTCAATCCTTCATAGTTTTTACTTTTAATATTTCGTTAGAGTTGACCTGTGATTTTGAATTTTTACTCCTCAAAATGGTTAGTCTTATAATCATTATGGATATAACCTCAATTGCCCCTATGTTGATGTCTTATACCATTGGTCCCTTTTGGTGTTAGCTACTGCTCAAGTCATAATTGTGTCACCCATATGTTCAAGGTATGTCTTTAGCCTAAGTTGCCCATTTCTCATATTTCTTGACCATCCAATTTAGCCTTACCTATTATCAAGTTTCTCTCAATATGTTACCATTACGAGTGTGTTTTCTCACACAAGTGTCAAAGATAAATTATTATCTTCTCATTAACTATTATTACTCTTTTCAACTACAGTGATTATAGGCAATATATTTATAGTTAATTTCATCTTGATACTTACTTTCATCATAGTAGGATACCTTATGCTTAGCATATGACATCTCATCATTGCTCGCTAACTAAGCGGTTTGCAGTGTTTTCAACAATTAGACCTTTATTCACATGTTGAGATTTGTGTTGTTCCTTGGTTTCCATTTTCATCATTGATTGATTTATTCACCTTTCTTAGTAATTTCACTACTAATTACTTCTTAAATGGGATTTTTCATTTGCCACTTCTATCCAATACATGAAAATTTGTTCTTTGTGGTGTGTTCATGGTGGTAAGGCTCAGAGGGCTACCATAGGGCAAAATTTCAGACCTTGGAGAATATCAATCTAACCATGGGGGAATATATATTGAATATTCCAATTCTTTCCATTCCAATGGGTGGTGTTGATGTTGTAGTAGGAGTCTAATGATTATAAGGATTTGGGGACGATAAATTTTAATTTTCAAGAACTTTTCTTGAAATTTTCCTAAGAAGGAAAGGAAATTGAATTAAGTGGCATCGTAAGGAAATGAAGGAAGATAATAAAATATAATTGCATGAAAATATTTTGAATAAATAACAATGAGGTATAATTGCATAATTATGCTCACTAGATGTTCAAACATTGAAATCATCCATTTCTCTAGATCTCCAAAGAACCTTGGACAATCATTCCAAGGTATTTGAGACTCCCAAAGGCCTACCACCTATTAGTGATAATGATCATGTTAATCACTTGATTCCAGGAATCGTTCCTCCAAACATTAGGCCTTACAAATCTCCCTATGCCCAAAAGAGTGAAATTGAATGTATGGATGCAAAAATTCTAAAGGTCAGTATAATTCAACCTAGTCAAAGTTCTTTCTTTGCTCCAATAGTATTGGTGCATAAGAAGGATGGATCATGGAGTATGTGTCTGGATTATAGGGAGATCAACAAACTCACTATTAAATATAAATTTTCCATTCTTGTCATTGATGAATTGTTGGATGAATTACATGGAGCAATTTACTTCACTAAGCTAGATATTCATCCAGCATATCATCAAATTAGAAGAAGGCTGAATAAATTTTGTAAACAACATTAAGAAATCATGAACATCATTATGTATTTTTGGTCATGCATTTTTGCCTTAATAATTCACCTTCCATGTTTCAAGGTTTGATGAATTCCATTTTCAAACCCTTCCTTAGAAAACTTGTGTTAATATTTTTTGATGATATACTAATATACAACCATTTTTAGAAAGACCATGAAAAAAATGTTGACGTGGTGCTCAAACTATTGGAGGAGAAACAATTATATGAAAAAACCTCCAAATATTTCTTTAGAGTACAAGAGGTGGAATATTTTGGTCATATTGTATCTCATGAGGGTGTTAAGGTATAACTTAATAAAATTAAAGCCATTAAAGAATGGAAAATCCCCACAACCCTAAAGCATCTTTACAGATTTCTCGGGTTGATAGGGTATTATTGCAAGTTTGTTAAGAATTATGGGAGAATAGAAGCATCTCTAACAACATTACTAAATAAAAAATCATTTTCTTGCTCTCCATAAGCAACTAAGGCCTTTGAACATCTTAAAGAGGCAATGTGCCAAGAACCAAACTTAGCTACACCAAACTTCACAAAAACCTGTATTGTGGAATGTGATGCCTCATGAAATGAAACTAGCATTGTTTTATCAAGAAGGAAGATCGATTTCTTTTGAAAGTCATCCAATCAAGGGAAAGTACTTACAAAACCTATTTATAAGAAGGAAATGTTGGAAATACTACATGCACTAAAGTAATGATGATCTTACCTAATGGGAAGACACTTCAAGGTAAAAATAAATCATAATGGTCTTAAATACTTTTTGGAACAAAGATTATCTTCAGAAGAGCAACAAAAATGGGTCACAAAGATGTTGGGTTATGCCTTTGAAATCATTTATAAAAAATGGAAGCAAAATGTTGTTGCAGATGCACTCTCAAGAAAGGATGAGGATGTGGCAACATTTCTCTTTTCCATTTCTATTATCCAACCTGATTGGATAATTGAAGCAAGAAATGAATGGAATAATGGAAAAACGTGTGGACGCTCATTTAAAAGTTGCAGCAAAATCCCAATACATCTGATACATTTATTTGGAAAAATGATTCAATGACCGTGTAATACTCCTCCCTTTAATAATAAATAATAAATAATAAAAATAATAATATAATAACATAATAATAAATAATAAATAATAAATAATAAATAATACAAATAAATAATAAATAATAATAATAATATATAATAATAATATAAATCACTTAATAATAAATAATAAAATAATAAATCATAAATTTTATTATTTTTATTTATTTTCTTGTAATATTTTAAATATCATTTATGATATTATTATTTATTATTTTATTATTTATTATTTATATTATTATTATTATTTTGTATTATTTATTATTTATTATTATTATTATTATTATTATTATTATTTATTATTTATTATTAAAGGGAGGATATTACATACTCTCCTACTTTAAGGAACTTCGTCCCGAAGTTATTGTGTATTATATTTATTATTTTATTTACTTCTTATTATATTATTATTTTTATATTTATTATTTATTATTAAAGGGAGGGATATTACAGATTGCTTGTATATATGTAAGGATTCTCTACTCAAACAAAAATTTCTTTTGGAATTTCAGACTTCCCCCTTTGGAGGGTAATTGATATTTTTAAAAAATTACCACGGGATCAAGAAATATTTTTTTTGGGATGGTCTTAAATCTGATATTTAGAAGTTTGTGACAGAATCTTTGGCTTCATAAAAAAATAAAGTTGAAACAATTAAGACCCCAAGTTTGTTACAATATTTAGCCATTCCAATTTAGTGTTGGGAGGAGGTCTCAATGTATTTTATCACAAGTTTACCCAAGTCCAAAGGAAAGAGTGTCATCATGGTGGTAGTTGATATACTTACCAAGTATTCACACTTTTGTGCATTATCTCATCCTTTTAATGTCAATACAGTTGCTACTACATTTACGCAAACAATTCAAAAGCTAAATGGAAACCCAAAGATCGTTGTAAGTGACAGATATCCCATTTTCGCTGGAATTTTTTGGACGAAATTATTTTCTTATCTTGGTACTCAGTTAGCTCATAGCTCATCTTATCATCCTCAATCTAACAGGTAAACTGAGATAGTGAAAACATGTTTGGAAGGGTATCTTTGTTGCGTTGTATCTAATAAACAAACACAATGGGTCAAGTGGTTACCTCTGGCTGAATGGTGTTATAACACTTCTTTCGATACTGCAACAAAAATGACCCATTTATGGCACTTTATGGATATCACCCACCATCCATCACATCATCTTTAAGAGAAAATTATAGGTTTCAAGTAGTGGAAGATCACATCGAACATCAACAAGTTCTCCAACTCTTAAAGGATAACCTCACTCTGACACATAATCAAATGAAACAACAAGCATCTCAACATCAGAGTGAAAAAAGTTTTGACCTAGGTTACTAGGTATTTTTACAGCCACAACCATAAAAATGTCCCTCAAGCAATCCAGGAAGGATAATAAATTATCACCCAAGTGCTATGGTCCTTATAAGGTGTTGGAAAAGATTGGTACTGTGGCATACAAATTGGAGTTGCCTGCATCTTCTCGAGTACACCTAGTTTTCCATTTTTCATGCTTAAAGAAGGTTATCAATGAAAATATCCTAGTTCAAACAATATTTCTAGAACTTAACAAAGAAGGAAAAATCATATTGGAGATTGAAGCAGTCATGCAAACAAGAACTGACAACTACGAAATCGATCATTTCATAGTATCTCATTAAGTGGAAGAACTTACCTGTTGAAGATTCCACATGGAAGGATGAGAATTTTATACAAAAACATCCAAAAATACTCAAGCGTTTAGGACAAGCCTTTTTTTGAAGGACAGGGGCATGTTAGATCCATATAATACTAGTTTAGTCCCCTTATTGTTATTTTTTGTGTATCCCCCTTATTCTTATTGTTAATGTAGCCCCATATTTTCATTGTTGTGCCCCAAAGAAGCCCACTATTGTTATTTTGTTGCCTTGTTGGCAGTGTTGGATGCTACCAACATTGTAAGGGGATCTCCCCATTGTGAAGTCCCAATTAGACCTCACACCGTTTGGTGTAGGAGTCCCATATGGTCATAGAGTTCGACCACTATTGGAATGTTTTAAGATATTACATGGGTACCAACCAACACAAAATAACACACACTACTTTGGGGCAACAAGAATGTGAACTTTGTGAGACATCCAATATAAGTTATATGAGGGAGGCTTCCAAGGCTAGTGAGGGAAACCAACAACCAATTAAAAAAGTAATAGTACTATCCTAAATGGGAACCCGAGAGTAAAGAGAAAGACTTGTTGAGTACCTATGGATTAATCCACATAATAAGCAACAATTGTTAAAGAATAACAACATTCATTCAATAATATCCATATCTAAGAAACAAAGTAGTTCATTAACTTAGTATGTAAATAAAGAAACATAACTATAATAGTCCAACTACATCTACAATGCATGTATGAAGCAATGTCATCTCATTAACATTTTGAATAAAAGTGTAAGATCCTAGGTACATTGTTCATGAATGAAACATTGTATCCAATAGTGGAACACAAATCCACAACATGCTTCTCCAAAGAATGATATATCTCCTATGTCTTACAAGAGAATCCAAGGAAATACCTCTAGAATCTAAATCCTTCCAAAAACCATTTGCTTGCGTTATGAGGAGCTATTTATAACAATGGAAAATGAACTTTGAACTTCCTCATGGCTTTTAACTTGTATGCCTATTCATATTTGATACATGACTCATTACATTCCAATGTGTGGCTTTTCATATTCCACATGTGTCCCTTGGACTTCATTACATAACATTTATTACATAAGACAATTTACAAATGAGATGGTGGCGTAATAAGAGTAAAATGACAATGGGACAAAAATCATCAAATGGATAAATAATTTACTTCCTCATGGAGTTTTCTTGTAATGTAAGTGTGCCATGCTCTGAGCTTCTTTGCAATGGCCTCAACTTGAATTGGAAAGTACCCTTTGTGGCGCATATTCACCTTCAATGCCTCTATCAGTATGTTCTTGGAGCTTGACTGTACATTATTCCATAGCCATGAGAGCTTCATGTGTTCTTTTGCTAGCACAAAGACGTACTGTAGAATGATTTCTTTGGTTACCTCCAAGTATTCTTGTTCTGTTTCCTACTTGATTTGTTCAGTATATTCTCTGATATCCTAGAAGATGACTTCCTTGCCTCTGATTACATCAAGATATCTGATGGTGGGCATCCCATGTTTTGTGTTAGAGACTCAAACCCATTATGTAGTCAATTGTATACATCCATAGTGCTAACTGACTGTGCTCCAAGATGCAACTAATTCTTTTGGTGGAGTCTCAACTGAACCCCATCTATTTCTGTGGAAATTTTATCCCTCTTTTGCAGATGTGGTGGAGCATCTGGATATTTGGCAGTCCACTCCTACATCTAGTTGAATTCGCTATTTGCTATCTTAAGGAGTTTTTCCACTTTGTGTCTGTTCTTCTGAATGACAATGAGAGGATTCATGACCTATTGTATAAGTATCATCTCATCTTATAGTCACACCATGTTATCCTCCATATACCCCAACTCTTCTTGCATGGATGACTGCCATTACGTGGTGTTGAAGTTCTTTGATGGCATCCACTCGTTCTTTGCTACAATATGTTTTTCTTATTACTTCAGTGTAGCAAGTTCTCTTCTCAACCAGGTATTCTCACTCAACAAGTACTCAGACTTATCCTATGTCGTTGTAGCAAATGCAACATTTCTTTCCATAACTACCCTCATATTTCTTCTAGGTTTGGCAACGATCACCTTCTATGTAGAAACTGAGACTGGATCTAAAGGATCCTTTGAGAAATATCTATGATTTTTTTGCATGATCCTCTTCTTCAATTGATCAAAAGTTACACTACACGCATCCATGTCTCAGTCTACTAGTGGAGGTGTTATCCGCATCTCTCCAAATGCAAGATGACCACTTGTGAAAGGATTCTCTCCTATAGTATCTGGTTCTTTCTCCATTGGCTAGATGGTATCTGCTTCCTCAAATTGCTCCTCTTCCAACTCTTGAGTCAATTGTTCTTCTTCCAATATTTGTGATGTTCTTCCTCCTAGGACTACCTCTACTTCTCTTCTTCTATCCTCCTCTTCTCTTCCACTTTTTCTTTTTTCTTCTCCAACAACTCATCTTGCTAAATCTTCCTCTATTATTATTCTTCTTCTCCTCTATCCTTCTCTTCTTAAATAACCCTTAAGTTTAAGGGTTCATCTTTCAATTTCTTGCTGCTCTCGCATGTCAAAGAAAATATGATCCTTTTCTTGGGAGCTAGTTTTCTTGCTTGAGGTTGTACCTCCTCCTCTTCTTGCACCTACAAGTCTTGAGCTGGTGGATTTTGGGGTGAACTGGCCTCCATTAGCGGATGTGTCTTCATGTTGGCATTGTACCAATTCTCTATCTTCTCATCTTGTACTGTGGACATTGATGAGTACTCTATATTGTGTTTGATCCTTTGACAATGTTTCCTAACAAATCACCTAAGATAATATCCATGGAAG
Source organism: Pinus taeda (assembly GCA_000404065.3). Taxonomy (NCBI): domain Eukaryota; kingdom Viridiplantae; phylum Streptophyta; class Pinopsida; order Pinales; family Pinaceae; genus Pinus; species Pinus taeda. Next base: position 26,571 of record APFE030320645.1, read on the forward strand.
TCTTTAATGGTGAAATGTAGATAATAGAGCTCATGTATCTATGTTTTCATCACCTTGTGACTCTTTAATTCATACAATCTGATCCTCAATGGAAAAATATGACAATGGGGATTTCTTCCTCCTGTGGATAATTCCTGACAATCTCCTATCCAACGAATTTGAGACTTCTTGCATGACCACTTTGTTGGTCACATATTGAGGCATAAGATGAGGGTAAATCTCAAAACCAAAACACCTAATGTATGTACCCTCTAGGACTACAAACCAATCTATGATATCTCGAAGTGACTCCTTCACTTGATCGGCCATGCAAGGAGGATAGATCTCAAAAATCATGTGAAATATGACTGCAACGAAGTGTTCAAATAATTTTTCAAATACACCTCTAAAGCTTGTTTTTGATAACACTTTGTAGTCAAAGTAAACTAGGAACTTCTCCTCAAGAGTCTATTTCCATTTCATTCTCAAGAATATATACTGTGCACATATTCTATCTAATAAAATTGTAGACATGTAGAATTTTGGTGCTTGGTTTTCCCATAAATATGCTTTTTCCTACCCGACCTGACACTGCAACTCAAATGATAGGATATCTCCCAATTGAAAACTATCCCATGAGTAACTACTATATTGAGCATGTATATCGAATTCTGTTGGAACACCTCAGTGTTCTTCCATATGCACCCATGTTCTCAAGAAGACAAGGAGGGCGCACTATCAACACTCCAAAGGGATGAAGAATGAGATTAACAAGGCTTCAAGCCTTCACAATGTCCCCATGCGCTCGAGGCAAAGGAGGGTGCATTGTTGCATGCCAAAGGGATAAATGGATATGCTTTGTGCCTTCATGATGTGCTCATGCGCTCAAGAGAGGGTGCAGTCCTTTGTGGTGAATAAGTGCACTTTTGAGGAAATCTTGATCAAACAAGGCACAATTTTTGAGGTTGATCGAGCTTCAAGCTCAAGAAGTGTGCTCTTCCTATTGGAAGCTCAAAAACAAGTTTTAGCAACAATATTGGATGATAAGATGAGGAAGAGAAATATCTGTAAGGATTTATAGTTGTTATTGCACGCATGGTGGAAGATGAAAGGTTTCAATAATGTGAAGAGTTCCCACATGCGACAATAGATTAACACTTGCAACATGAAGACTTAGTAAAAATTCCAGTAAACAAACTAAAAAATGAAGGATCAACAATAAGAAAAGCAAGGTTTGGTAGTGAAATCACAAAATATAATAGAAATATTTGACATGCAAAACTTACTTGTTGCAGTAGTTGATGAAGAGAATCTTGATTCCCAATTATGCGCCCAACTCAGATGGAATGATTATGAAAGAAGAATGATTAACTAATTTGATTTAAAGAAGTTAACAAGTAATATTGATTCATGCATGAGTGTCAATTGTCATCAAGTGAATGGGTTAGTTAAATAATTTAAGTGGGCTCCTATTTTTTAGGAGTGCACCCACATGAAACAAGGTTGGCTCATGCATGCATTTAGACAGGGTGTGTGTCTTCGATAAAAATAAGTACACTCATGGAGAGTGCATCTGTTTAGCATGAAGGAGTGCGCTCAAGGAGGCTTCACTCCTTCGAGCCAAAGGAGTGTGCTCAAGTTGAGCGCATGTATTCATCAAATTTAAGTGTGCTTTTCCTTTTCTAGGTGTTTTTCTTGCTTTTTCATGAATTTGTGCATTTTTCAAGTGTGTGCATTGTGATAACGCAAGTTTCTAAGTTAAGAAATACCATGGGTTCACCTAACCAAGAACTAAATAACTCAAACTCTTCTAATGGTTAAGTAATGACGCTTAAGAAACATTGAGTTATGAGGATACGACACTAGAAGAAAACAAATAGATAGAAAATCAAATAACACAAATGAAAATTATCTTAGTCTCCAAAATTTGACATAGGAAAAAATTCTGGAAGGTCGTTGTCGCAGCAACAACACTTGGCGACACACTGGGAGAACCCCAACTTCTCTGAAATGGTTTCGTTGTAAGCGTAAAGTATCATTTATTCAGGAAGTATTGATTCAATCAATGAGTTACCTTAGCTCCCCACTCTTACCTAGTTAAATATATAGTATCCCCTATTCCATTACTTGTCATAACACAAAAATACAACCAACTGTACCGTTATCATGTCGATGTAAGTAAGGGTAATATAGTATGGAGAATTAAAGGAAATCAGAGTGTGGGCTTTACATCTCCAGCATTGTTCCACTACCAATAGGCCTATACAATATCATGATGGAGTCGCTTCAGGAACACAAACATTTCTTCGTTTCTAATGAGCTTGGAAGTTGCTTGCTTCACCTCCCTATGCAAGAAGCATTTCTCTTCTTTCACCCTTTTTATTTTCTTTTCTTTTTCATAGAAATGTGCATATGAACTTATTATTTTTTCTCATGGGCAAAAGAGGGATCCTGAATTATTGAGAGCAGAGGAGGTTACTCCTTTAGAGACAAGTTTTATACCTCTGATGCTTTGATCGCTAAAAATAGTCCCCTTATATTACTCTACATGGATAGATAAGAAAGAGCACATTATTCATAACAGTACCAAGCATAGGAATGTGAATCCTAAATATATGTGGGCTTCATGGTTTTGTTACATTTTCTTGACTAAAGGATCATATTTCTATTAAAAAATTCATTGAATTGAAAGTGATAATCCAAATCAAGGAAGAGGGTAATAAATAACCCAATGGTTGCATAGTACTACAACTTTCCTTACAAAATATTAGTCACATCATCCCAAAGCTCAAAACTGAATTTATTCGAATATAAAGAAAACCAAAAGAATAAAATCAATATATGAAAGATGAAAATGCAATGCATCTAACTACATGAAACCTAACCTAACCTAAATAATGTAGGGTCGAGTCATGTAAAGTGAAATTTCCAACACAACCATAGAAGTTTCTCCCAACCTTTAGACCATAAGATGTGATCATGAAGAAACACAAGAAAAAGTAGTGTGCTAAACAAAATAAACCATGAAAACCTCTGCACTGGCTGACAGAAAAAATAAGTGCAGCCACAATGGTGTACAACACTCAACTGCACTTTCAAGTAATAAACTCCATAACAACAAAAACTATCTAAATTGTGATCGTAAAAGACTTTGTGGAAAGCATGCAAGTACAAGCCATGTGACATGGGTCTGGACTGATAAGAATCTCTTAATGAGTCCACAATGGGATCATGGAAGAAACCTCTAGGGAAATATAAACAAGAAAGACTGAAAAAGGATATATTTGTGTCATAAGAAATATTGTCAGGTTGACGACACCACAAGCTGTCGTGCACGTGAGATTCTTGGATGGATGATGAAAAATACTAATTAAGGTTCATATTTGTCTCTACATTATAGATCATACATTTTCTTGAGATGAGATGTAGCTGTGGAAGATCAATAGTAAACTTAAATATCCTCCCCTAGGGGTTGAAGAATTTTATGTGAAGAAATAAGCATCACTCGTGAGAGAGTCAACATCCCATGTGATGACTTGAATGATAAAACTATGTAAAAGAATGATAAACTAACCAAATTCGCAAACATCATCATGGTGACAAGAACTTGACATAACCATCAATTAGGATAAAGTGTCCTACTCACTTGACTTAGCTTTGAATCCTGACAAAAATTATAATTAATCTAGGAAAACACAGTCAACTTCTTATCAAAACAAGATCCGTTATTCAATTCATGAGATTAAACAAAAGATATATTTTCAATATTACTACAAAAATCTTCAATTATAAGCATATCATTTTCTTGATCAAAAGGATATATATAGGAACTAAAATAATCGATAATCTCTTCAAACTCCATTTAAAATAATTGTAAATCCAAATATTCATGTAAAAACAAAGTTTCATCATATTACTTGAACGATCATCATCATATAATTCAGAGAGAAGAAAATCATTGGGGTCATTATAATCCAAGGGAACAGTTTGATTAACGGGGGAAGGATCGATTGGAAAAATATCAAGATGTAGATGGTTGATTAATAAAACTGGATGAATCACCATCGTGGAAAAGATGTGAAATAAAATCTCTTCTTCATTAGCGAATTGATCTTCCAGTTTTATTATCAGATGAGGTTCAAAAAATGGAATGTCAAAAATGGGAGGATATGGAATGAAAGGCAGGTCTGGTTCTTCGTCGAGATGCTGAAATTACTTTTGATTCAGAAGTCATGAGGAATCAAATTCAAAATATTTCCTTGACATTCGGACTAAGAAACAAAATTTCTCATCTAATAACTTCCAATCCACATCCTCGTCTGGGAACTCATAGAAAATATGGTGGAATCGATTAGTGAAGTGTTCCAGGGATTCATTCAGTTCCATTCTAAGTTGATCGATTTCATTAAGAACATATTGATATTTTTGTTTATCAAACACATGATGAAGTTAGTTAGAAAAATTCTTGTAAGGTGTGATAAAAGTAGTGGGTAAAAAGTAACACAATTTTTTCAAACGACCATCCAATGTAAGGGTAAACAATTGCACGAGGATTTCCTCAGAATAAATGGCACTTGAAAAAATAAATTGAATGAATTCAATCACGTAATCAAGGACAATTGCAAAACCCTTTCCATTAAATTTAAGATGTGACAAGTTATGTAAAAAATCCGCAGGGATTGAAAGATTTAAAGCTTCGGTAAAACACCTCGGGATTATGATCTGGGATGAAGCCATTAAATGTAAGAGATTCAAACAGACTTCATAGGCTCAACTTGTCATCTAGCCCTCCTTCTAGCACCAAAAATTTTGACGGTGTTGGTGTAACAACCCTGGTGAAAATTCCATGTAATAAATGTTAAAAACAATAACCACGGATGATTGGGACACTTATCCCAAGTTGAATGGTGGGAAAGACATCCTAGTGGGTGTTCATTTGGTTGTTTATGGTTAAGGAAATTGGAAAAGGCATTAAAGAGGTGAAAAGGTATTTTGGCACATTTATTTATGAAAATAATGGAGATTAGGAGAAAATGAAGGTGAAAGGTCACATTTTTCATGTGAGGAGGAAATTGAAGGAAAATAATGGTAAATGAAGAAAATAGAGGCCTCATTAATAAAAGGCTTATGAGGATCTGTGGGCAAGGCTTGGTCAGTTTAGTTTTGGAGCTTTCTCATTATTCTCTCTCTCTCTCATACTCTTGGTTACTTATAGTTTTCTTGGAGCGCTCTTGGAGGGTATGACATACTTGGAATCTTGGAGAAAGAAGGCAAAGGAAGAGAAGGAAAGAGTAAGAAGGCATCGACATCAGCAACTACATCATATTTTCTTGCAGGTACCGAGTTGCATGTATGATTTATCCACTAGTTTTTGCATGCATGGCACATTCATGTGGTTTCTTGGTTGTGATCTATCATTGGCATGGAGGATTTCCTAGATCAACAATGGATTGCCTAGCCTTGCCATTTTTTGGATAGCCATGGTGACTGTTGATTTACTTTCATTGCTTTGTTTTGGTTGGTTCTCATTTTCCATATCTTGGGTTGAGTTACTAGTCCTAGAAGCCCTGGTTGAACAAACATTCTGGAATCCCTATAACAGCTTGGGTTGAGTTACTAGTCCTTAAAGCCTTGGTTGGACAAATGCTCTGGAAGTCCTTGGCGGGTTGAGTTACTAGTCCTGGAAGCCTTGGTTGGACAAACGCTTTGGAAACCCTATATAAGTTGTGGGTTGAGATACTAGTTTTGGAAGCCTTGGTTGGAAAAACACTCTCGAAGCCCTAGAAGGCTTGGATGGAAACCAATCTGATGATGGTTTTTGGTGATGTCTGATTGTGAGGTGGAACCACTGTTTGATGGGTTGAGGTGGATGGCCTCTGGAAGCCCTGGATAAGTTTTGTTTGATGTGTTCTATGAGATCCCATATTCATGCATGGAATATTGCATGGGGGTGATTGGCTGAAGAGAGACTTGGCTTAGCCAATCTATGGTTGGATGGAACGTGGTAGTCCCATCTTCGATTGGTTCATTGCATTTATTAATGAAAAAATTCATTCCCTTGATTTTTATGTGCAAATGTACTGATGTATATATGGATTTTGATGGTTGATATGTTTATTGTATTTATGTTCCTATTATGTTGTTTATATGCACATTTACCCTAGAGGTTGTTACAAAGTGCTATGAGAGCATGGTTCAAACACTTGGACTAGATGGACTCTATCATAGGTAAAGTGAAGAACAAAGGTTAAATTTTAGACCTTTCTATCATATCTGTTATAACTTTTCTTCTGTGGAATATTAGAAGTTGAAAAATTGTCCATACTAAAGGTAAATACCAATGATTATGTGGTAGAAATTTCAGATATTGGGTCACAATATCTTAGGAGATATGAGCAAAGGTAGTCGAGCCTTCTGAATGCTCCTAAAAGCAGGTCTCATACAAGTCATGCTAACATTTTTGTTATAAATTTTATTCTGGGCACTCTCAAGAGCTGAAATGTTTTCCACAATGAGAGGAAATCCCACTTATATTTAAGATAAAAATTTTAGACATTTATTCTCTATATTTTAGGAGATATTACCAGTGTAAATCGAGATTTTTTTATACTCCTAGAATTGTGCACCAAATAGGATTGTGTTGGTATTTTATTATAACTTTTCATCTATGAAATCTCGGAAGCTGAAAATTGAACCATAGTCAGGAATAATTCCACTATTCACATGGTTCAGTTTCCATAACTTGTACTACTACAGTTTAGGATATATGCATTGAATCATTCACTATATTAGTTTTCATGCAAAGTGCTTGATAAAATTCTTAAATGGTTCAATGATTAATTGCATACAAACTGTTTGATAAAATGCCCCAATGAGTATGTTTTTTGTGGTTGGGGATAGTATTGATGTGTAATAGCATTTCTGTAGTTGATATATTCTTACTTGTTTGCAAATAGTTTTCTATATTAGTTTGCATGTAAAGTGTTTGAATAAATGCTTACATGCAAATGTAATAGTATAGTAGTTGTTTGTGGAAAATGTAAAAGTATGGTAATTGTTTGAAGAAAATGTTATTTTTTCTTGGATGGGATATTATTGTAGTATGATAATATGGATGTAGCTGATCTATGCCTATTTGCATGCAAATAATTTGAAGAGTTGCATATAGGGAATTTGAAAGTTTGCATGCAAGGAATTTGAAAAATTGCATGTAAAGAAATGTAAAAGTGGCATGTTTTTAGTTATGATGTTACAAGTGGAATAAGTGCAATATTTTTTACTTAGTCTCCTACAAATGTATGAGAAATAAAAATCAATTTCTTTTCAATTATGGTTAAATTTAATAGATATTTGGAGATCCCATTTCCATAATTGGACATTTGAGATCGGACAATTATAATAGCTTCCTCCTTCTACCTTAGTGTGGACCATGGATAGTAAGGGGTATGTTTATAGGTTGTTACTATTTGTGAATGTTGATTTCAAATTAATAGACATGATCTCTTGATTTTTGGAAGATTTGACTGACAGTGTATGGATTATATGTCGCTTACATCTTGATTGTCATGATACCTACTTACATCCTTGAATGTTAGGTTATGTTTTTTAATATTTTGAATTACATGTATCAATCTTGTAGGTTGATTACAAGATTTGATAGCTTATGTTTGACTACATGCGTTTATGCGTAGGTGTAGTTGATTTTTCATTTCTTATGCATATTGTTGTTTGCATGTTGCAATGTGTACAATGGAGTAATGGTTGTTGTCATGCATAAGGTCATGGCTTGTGTAGTTGATATGGTCATGCATTGATGACTGGACTCTAGCTAGAATGATGTGCGTATGGTTTGGTACTCATTTGTTATATGTCTATATACAATTCTTATGCATGTATGGTCTTGGTTATAGTATGCATGAATAGTAGGTCAAACATGCCTTGTGAAGTCATGGTATGCAATTTAGGTCATCATGATGCTATTGGTTGTTATGATGCTAATGTGTTGGATGAGATAGAGCAAGAGATGCAGATTATCATAATGAGGTTGCAACATTGGACTTTGGGGTAAGAGCAGATCGTCATACATGTATTGTATGTTCGACATTCAAGTATGTAAGTTAAGGAGTTTTATATGAATTAGGTTTATATACATTAGGTTTATGTACATGTCTTTTGATGTTATGGTTACATTCATGATAGTTGTTGGTTGATTAGTGTAGTTATATGCACACGTGTCGGATAGTGAAGAATGATAGTAACATGTAGTTGTATGCATTGCTATTGTTGTTTTATATTAGATAACCTGATGATTATGCTATATGTTGTTGATGAGTATGTTATAGGTTAACTTGTTGATTGTTATATGACAGTTAACTTGATGATTCGGTTTTATGTTGTTGATGAGCATGATATAAATCTTATTGTTGTTATATGCTATTAACTTGATGATTAGAGTTATTTCATTGAGATCTTGATGACGTAATTCATATTGGTCATATGTGTGATGGTTATGTTCATTGCATTGAATATATTGATGTTATATGTATTGTGTTTACCTGGTTTGACCTATGCAAATGGTTATGGTTGCGATACTTAGGTATGAGATGACATATTTTTGATGTGGTGTCATACTAAATTAGACTGGTCATACATATGCGATTATTATGCATGAATGATGGATGCTTATGAGCTTGTAATATGAACATGTTAGTTAGTTACTATTATGGATATCATGATTTATGTTGACGTGTTGTAAATTTATATCTCACTAACTAGATTGATTATGAAGACAAGATAGCCTCCCCTGAGGTACACTAAGGTATGAGTCTGCTTATGTATCATGCTTGGTGTTTCATAGTTGATTATGTTGTCTATTTGATATTTGAGTGTTTGGTGCCTATTATGTCGTCTAATTGATTTATTTAACATGGTATGTTTGCAAGTTTGTGAATAATTGATGAATTGCTTAATATGAGTATGTGTTCAAACGATTTTGTTTTAAGATGATTGTACTAAAATATATGTGTTTAGACAGTTGATATGTACTTCAGTATAGTAGGTGATAGTTGTAGTATTATGACTGATGACTATGAGTTGAATATGGATTATGACATGATTGTTAGTATTGGTAACAGTTGATTTAAAATTAATAAATATGATTGTCTTTATATTTGGAACATGTGGTTGACATGTGTGAGCATGCTGTAGGGAGTTGCATGGCAAGAGAGGTTGCCATGAAATATTGAAGAAGGCTCAGGTTGAGCTTTCCCTGGGAACCATGGGGATTGAGTCATGGTGTTTGTTGTTAGTCTTATGCTTTTGGTATTTTGTGATTTTCTTGTGCTTAATTTGCAGATTTGTTTATGTCTAAAGTATGGCCATACCACTTTGTTTGTGGATTCATGTTGTTATTGGTTTTCATGGTTTTCTTGTTGTTGTTGTTTTTGTTCTTTCCTTTTAACATTTTGAGTCTGGGGAATTGGTTAGGAAAGAGGAAAGTTGATGGAGTTCGAGGAGAGTTGTGTGGCACCCAATGATATAAGACCCAGATGAAACTTTGTGCATGAGTGAGCACATCGGAAGGAATGCCTATGATAGTCATTTGGACTGGTTGGGTTCATTGTGGTAAATGGACCATGGCAGTACAAACATGAGAAAGGTAACTAGAAAAGGTAGTAAATGGATCTAAGGCATCAGATGCCTTGGCTATGTTGGGAATTTTTGTTCTTAGTATCATACATGTCATGCATGAATAAAGGAATTTCTCTTAACCTTGACCTTATGTTATCTATAAATTTTGTTATGATCATGATTATGTTGATGTTTATTTATGTATACATGCGTGTATGTATGTATGTCATGGTCTGATAGGATCATGATTGTTTTATGCTAACGTTTATATATGTATGTATGTATCCATGTATGCATCCATGTATCTATGTTACCATCTGACAGGGTTTTCAGCGATCATTCTTGTGGAGGAATGATTCCTTATGCAGGAGAACGACATGAAGAGGTTCTTGGTCTTACAAGGAATCAATTGGGAAGAGTAGTCTTGACAAATATACGAGGTCAGTATCATGTGGATATGATTTGGTATTGTATACTTGTATTATGCTTATGTTTATGTTATTACAGGTAATGTTGAAGGATACATCAACAAAGTGAAAGCAGTGAGGTCTGCAACATGCTAGGATAAGCATGGATGAGATACTGGAAGCAAGGTTTCTTAGTAAGTATAGTATGGTTTTGGATGTGTGGTACTACTGTTATGCATATGTTGTATATGTTGTACATGTTGCATCTATGAGGTGTGAACTTGTGGTGTTGTGTATACGTAGCATGTGTACATGTTATTTATGTAATGTTATGTACACGATAGTACAAATAGGGTTGTGTGAATATTGCATATGGGGTGTTGTATACATATTGTAATGTCTTCATTACGTATATGCGACGTGTGTGCATATGGTGCTATGTACATGTTGGATATGCATTATTGTGTACATATTGTAATGTGTGCATGATGAATATGCAGTGTTGTGTGCATATGGTGTTATGTGCATGTTGGATATACAGTGTTGTGTGCAGATGATGCTATGTATGTGTCGGATATGCAGTGTTATGTACAAGTGGTGTTGTATGCATGTGGTACATTGGTACTATGTACATATGGTGTGGTGTGCATGATTGTACAAGTGGTGTCGTGTGTGTGTGGTGTTGTGTACACATTGTACAAGTGGTATTGTGTGCATGTGGTGTTATGTATATGTCGTGCATATGGCATTGTGTACATGTGGTGTCGTGTACATGCTGTGGATGTGGTACTGTGTACGTGTGGTATTGCGTACATGCTGTGCATGTGGTACTGTGTACATGTGGTATCGCCTACATGTCGTGCATGTGGTACTATGTACATGTGGTATTGTGTACACATTGTATAGTGGTGTAGTGTACATGTGGCATTGTATACACAGTGTGCAGGTGGCATTGTGAACATGTGATGTTGTACACATGTTGTGCAGGTGGTGCAGTGTATAGGTGGTACTGTGTACATGTTATACATATGGTATTGGTGCACATGTGGTATTGTGTGCATGTCATCGATGTTGTGTTATGGGCATGCAGTATTATGTATATGCATCATGTAGTCATGGTATTGTGGCGTGTGTACTCGTTGTGTAGTACTCTATGTAGGTACATGCACTGGGTGGAATTTCACATCGAGTATAGATGGATGCATTCTATTGTATACACTGGGTGTAAGTGTATGTTTTGTATGTCAGCTGGAGATGCATGTATTGCATGGTGTGGTATGCCGTGTGGTTGTATGTGTGTGATGCACACTATGTGTCTATGCACATGGTTGAGGAGAAGGCAATGGGTGTTTGTCGAGTGTAGTAACTGATCTAGAGTGCGTATGGAATAAAGACAAAGGTAGAAGCTAATGATTGATGAAAGAATAAGTATCAACATTTCATTTCAATTTTATTATGCATGTGATTTATGACTATGGTATATGATGATTATATCTGATCTATGATTTTGGTTTATTTATGATTTTGATCTTTGATGGTTGTGTTTGAGCTAACTTGATGTGATATTTTTATACATGTTGATTTGGTCAAAGATGCTAGTTTGACTTCTTGTGTCAGGAAGTTAACAAGATTCCAAGTGTACCTTATTGACGAACTACCAATGAGGTATGATTTGAAGTTATTTCAATTTATTTTGAATCTAATGGAAGTTATGTTCTTGGTACAGGAAGAATGAACATGCCCAGTCAGGTAGTTGAAATCAACTACAAGAATTAGAAGCTTGATATGGTGGTTTGGTGGTTGCTTATGGTAGTTTGAAAATTGCTTTATGATGGTTTAGTATTTCATTATGTTGGTTTAGTATATGCTTTATGGTGATTGATATATGCTTTATGATGACTGATATATGCTTTATGTTGGTTCATACATACTATATGATGTTAGTATACGTTTGATATATGTTTGGTATATGATTTGGCATATGTTTTGGTATATATATTTTGATGATGTTTTTATGTGTACACCCGTGTATGGATGTAAATACCGTAACGAGTTGTGTTATAAAGCTCCACTATGCAGTATGGGTGCTATGTTACAATGTTATCATGTGGTTATATTATCATGATGTTATGATGTCATATGAGTTTTCTTGAGAAGGATGATCATTGTAAATACCATAATGAGTTGTTTTATAAAGCTCCACTATGCGGTATGTTGTCATGTTTCCATGATGTTTTCATTTTGAGCAGATATTTCATTGTAAATACTACAACGAGTTATGCTATAAAGCTACATGGGCAATATGTTTTGTTTTATAATTCTTTTTGGTTATAGGTGTCATTGAACACCGAGGACAGTGTTCCCCAAAGGGGGAGGGTTCTGTAATATCCCTAGTGAAAATTCCATGTAATAAATGTTAAAAACAATAACCACGAATGACTGGGACACGTATCCTAAGTTGAATGGTGGGAAAGACATCCTAGTGGGTGTTCAATTGGTTGTGTTGGTTAAGGAAATTGGCAAAGGAAATGGCTAAGGCATTAAATAGGCACAAAGGTATTTTGGCACATTTATTTATGAAAATAATGGAAATTAGAAGAAAAGGAAGGTGAAAGGTCACATTTTGCATGTGAGGAAAAATAGAAGGAAAATAATGGAAAATGAAGAAAATAGAGGCCTCATTAATAAAAAGGCTTATGAGGATCAGTGGGCAAGGCTTGGTCAGTTCAGTTTTGGAGCTTCTTCATTATTCTCTCTTTCTCTCTCATACTCTTGGTTACTTAGAGTTTTCTTGGAGCATTCTTGGAGGGTGTGGCATACTTGGATTCTTAGAGCAAGAAGGCAAAGGAAGAGTAGGAAAGCACAAGAAGGCATCGTCATTAGCAACTACATCATATTTTCATGCAGGTACTGAGTTGCATGTATGATTTATTCACTAGTTTTAGCATGCATGGCACATGCATGTGGTTCCTTGGTTGTGATCTATCATTTGCATGGAGGATTTCCTAGCCTTTCCATTTCCTAGATAGCCATGGTCATTGTGGGTTTAATTTCATTGCTTTGTTTTGGTTGGTTCTCATTTTCCATAGATGGGTTGAGTTACTAGTCCTGGAATCCTTGGTTGAACAAACGCTCTGGAAGCCTTGTAACAGCTTGGGTTGAGTTACTAGTCCTGGAAGCCCTAGTTGGACAAATGCTCTAGAAGCCCTTGGTGGGTTGAGTTACTAGTCCTGGAAGCCTTGGTTGGACAAATTCTCTGGAAGACCTGTATACGTTGTGGGTTAAGTTACTAGTTCTGGAAGCCTTGGTTGGACAAACACTATGGAAGCCCCGGAAGGATTGGATGGAGACCAATCTAATGATGGTTTTTGGTGATGTCCAACCGTGAGGTGGAATCACTGTTTGATGGGTTGAGGTGGATGGCCTCTGGAAGCCCTAGATGAGTTTTGATTGATGTGTTCTATGAGATCCCACATTCATGCTTAGAATATGGCACGGGGGTGATTGGTTGAAGAGAGACTTGTTTCAGCCAATCTATGGTCGAGTGGAACATGGTAGTCCCATCTCTAGTTGGTTCATTGCATTTATTAATGAAAAAAATTCATTCCCTTGATTTTCATATGCAAATGTACAGATGTATATATGGTTTTTGATGGTTGATATGTTTATTGTATTTATGTTCCGATTATGTTTTTTATATGCACATTTATGTGGGAGGTTGTTACAGTTATATGTCGCTAACATTGTAAGGGGATCTCCCCAATGTGAAGTCCCAATTATACCTCACACTGTTTGGTGAAGGAGTCCCATCTAGTCATAAGGTCCAGCCACTGTTGGAATGTTTTAAGATATGCCTTAGGTACCAACCAACAGATGAGAACACACACTTCTTGGGGCAGCAAGAATGTGACCTTTATGAGACATCCAATGTTAGGTATACAAGGGAGACTTCCATGGCTAGTGAGGGAAACGAGCCACCAGTTAAAAAAGTAATAGTACTATCCTAAAGTGGGGCTCGAGAGTAAAGAGTAAGAACTTTTGAGTACCTTCATATTATTCCACATAATAAACAACAATTGTTAAAGCATAACAAAATTCATTCAATAATATCCATAGCTAAGCAATGAATTAGTTCATTAACTTAGTATGTAAATAAAGAAACATATACCATAAACATAACTAGAATAGTCCAACTACATCTCTCAGTTTTATGCTCCACTCTCTATTTGGAAATGATGCCAAAAGGGTCGTATTACTAGGTGAAACTCAACTTGAAATTCATTTTCTTAAGGAGCAAATATTCACCCTTACCTGTTGCCCTAGTGTTACATATAAATGGTCCAACCCGTGCCTTGATTTTAAACTGAGACTTCTTCTTTGTTGCAATAAAATGGAGATCATCCATATGTATCATCTATCTTATATATTATAATGAGAATATCCTCATGGGAACAAATTTTTGGGGCCTATATGGTGGAAATTCACACCCATAAACTCTGATCTCATTATAGTTTTCGTACAAGTACCAATCTCCTATCTAATTTGCTCACTGAGATGCAGAATTCTTTGTATCTTTGGTCCTATTCTAGGCTCCACATCATTGATTAGCAAGTAGGAAACTGTATATAGGAACTAATCTACAAAATCACTAAAGGTAAACTCATTGGAATGCTTCCTCTTCAAAGAAGTCCAATGAATTACTTATTGAGAATCGCCTTGCTCCTCTAATTTTTGCATGGGAAATTGAAACCTGTTTTCTTGATGATAAAGAAATAGATAAACAAGTACTGAAGCATATTTGAAATTTCCTTCAGTAGAGAACTTTAGGAATTGATCATGGATTGTATCTACAAGAAACTGACTGTAATTGAAAATAAAGTGTTTTTCACTAGTTGTAAAGACTAATAAAAAACTAATAGTGGCCTCATCAACCCACTGATCAGATTGGTAGCCCAATAAACATGAAACAATGGAAATTATCTACTTGGTCATCTACAGGAACATAGAGGATGAATACGGGGGGTTCTTCTTGGGTAATTAGGCATCCTTTGGTAGAAAAGTTTCAAAAACATTGGCTCTTTGTGGGAAGGTTAGGTTCTTGTAGAATTCCATGAGGGAATCTATTGGAAATGGCTTCAGGGAGTCAAAATTTTGGATTTGCAGCATTTGCTTGATATACTCAGGGGTTATGGTGAATAGAATGTCTCCATTCTAGGCCACAATTTCCCTTTGAATAGGAAAATATCTAAACTGGCACCAGGAGAAAAATTCAGGGAAGTGGTGTGTCTGGGGAAAGATGAATTGGGGAAAGAGAGAGTCCCAGAGACTCAGCTCATCATTCTGGTCTACTAAAGTTTTTCTTCAACTAGTTGTGAAGTTTGTATAGATCAAATTCACAACTAGTTTTAGCAATTTTGTATTGCAGATCCACCAAGGGTTGATGGTCTAGTTCTACGACAGGGGGTATCATGGGATTGTCATTTGGGCTTTAGATTTACCTTTAGGAGCCATGATAGAAGAGAAATGAAATCAGATTTTCGAATTACCTGGGAAAATGGTTGCAGGTTGGTATCCGAAAGCGGACTAGTATTCGGCTCGATGTGCAAGTTGCAATGGTGGTATAGATTATTGTAGCAATGGCAGGTTTTGTTGTCTTAGCATTGTAATAGGTTCTGGTGTGCAAGTGGGACACTATAACAAATTTGATATAATTACATCTTGAAATAGCAATGAAAAGGTGGATAAAACGTGTTTTAGTAGTTAATATAGGCAAAATGATGTACCGTTGTGATTTATCAGTTGGAGGAGCGGGTCCGTTGTTGTGGGAACAGGTAAAAATTAGTTGACCAATGGCTTGATGCTAAGGTGGTGAAAGGACAGGTGGCATTAATGTATTGGGGTTGAGTGGAGTCGAGGGTTGATGTGGCTTGGCATCGGAGCAAGGCGGGGACGATAGGAAACTTGGCGAAAGGGGAATGGATGGGAGAGGGAGGAATTCAATGGTCATGAGGGTAAATGGGGTGCAGAGGAAAAGGTGGTTTTTAGGGGGGGGAGGGACAATTTGTGATATAAGGCAAGGGGGAGGGGGGGGGCATACGAAGCACCTGAGAAGTTGCCATTTCGCCCAACATGGTAAAGCGCTTTCCACCTTTTCAGACCCCCCCTCGTATTTAAATGTCGGAGGGGCTCAAGGGGGGGAGGTGGGCGAATACGATTCCCATTGTTGATCCGGGCAGGGTGAAATATTCTCCATTCAGTTATGCACCAATGTTATTTGCTACACGACAAAAGGGTCTTGTCTTTTATGTTATTCACAATGTGACAATAACTTTTTCCTTTTTAAACTTTATTCATACCTTTGCATATGATATTTGCACTTATAGCATGTAAAGCAGACTTATTACATTTATTTTATTTACAAGTTAATTAGACCACGATTAGGCAATGTAGTCTAATTAATCAAACTTAGGCTAATCTAATATACTTTAAAGTTAAACCACAATTAAACGGTGTGGTAAACCAATTTTATTTTACCTAGTCCAGTTTAACCACGGTTACACTGTGTGGTTAAACATTCTCTTATCCTAATTATATTTAATCAAGTCTAATCACGCTTAAATGGTGTGATTAAACAAACTAATCTATTTATCTAACTTCAATGTGGCATTTTAACTAGCAGCACATTATTCAAACTTTCTAAGGTATTGTTGCATTTTTCATTTTTTGAGTGTCATTTAGACTTGCTCACTTATTCTTTTGGGGTATTTTTCATTCTTTTTTCTATTTTCTCATTTTTTTTTGTTTTTCATTCTTTTCTTTTTCCCTTGGGAAAAAGTCGTAATTTCTATTATAGATAAGAAATTACATTTTGTATATGCCGAAGCATTCAATATATAGGCAGCTGAGCCTGACGAGTTCTTTGACTGCTGGAAAAGTTAAACAAAATAAGCATAATTGTCTCCACGCAGGGAGCATACCAAAACTGTGTACTGTGAGAGTTCAGATTTATAACCGCGCTCTACGCAGAGAGCCATATATATATACTGTAAATAACAAATAAGTATAGTGTTGTTCTCAGATCTAGCCAAAAGATATATGTACAAACTATAAACAAAATATACTGTGGTGGGCTCTAATGCCCATGTCCCATATGGTCATCAAAAGGTCTGTGATAATGCTGGTAGTAAGTGCCATCGATCTCCTCCTGTATCAACCAATTGTTTCCTTGTCTGTGCGCTGCCTCTTTGGAGAGTTGATCTGCGATGGTGTTATGTTCCCTGTAGATGTGATGACATACAAATGATTCAAAGGAAGCTGTCAGTATTTTTGCTTCATCTAAAATGTGCCTCAAAGAAAAAGCATGACATTGAGATGCATCATTCAGCCAATTGCACACAATTTTAGAGTCTCCAAACAACTGGAGGTGTCTGCAATGTTTTTGGATAGCAAAGTGAATGATATGTTTCGTTGTGCAAAGTTCGGCAAAATTGTTAGTGCCTCTGCCTAGATTTATTTGAATCTTATAGCAATGGGAGTCGTTGAGGTAGAGAATGGCACCGCCACCGCATCCCACATCTTGGGAAGATCCGTCAAAGAAAGCCCATGGCTTTGTTTTATCGAGTTCTAACTGTCTATTGATACGCGAAGGGGCAGAGGATTCCTCGTCAGGTATCAAGTTATAATCTGCTATAGTGTGTTGAAGGATGGTGGTCCAGTGAGGGGCTATTTGGTTGAAGATAGCCTGATTCCGTGCTATCCGAATGGCCCAGCAGGCAAGGAGTGGTATGTTACAGGATTTCCTCGAGTGATTTAGGAACCAGTTTTCCCATGCTTCCAGAATATTATTGCCTTGCCAGTTCTTCAAGTGCGGGAAATGATTGGAGAGGTTGTTCCAAAATTGAAGTGTAATGTTGCAATACAGGAATAAATGTACTGTGCTCTCTTCCTTAGCTTGACATAGATGACAGCGAAAGGGTCCGTGAAAGGATCTCTTCATAAGATTCGTACCTGTAGGGATCTTATCAAATAAAATGTTCCACATGAGTAAGCGCGTTCGGGGAGCAGACTTAAGTTTCCATAATGCTTTCCATGAGGGGTGGATGTTTTGAGGACAGTGAGGCTCCATGAGTTTTAGGTAACCTAGCTTCGGAGCATATACTCCATGTTTGGCAAAAGCCCAAATGATTTCATCGGGGCCTTCAGTGAGCCTGATGTGAGCTTGAGTGAGAGCATCCGTGTATTGCATCCACTCGGCCTGCCATTGAGCCGGAATTTCCAGTTGTTGGGCGTTGGACCAAGCCTGTTGGAGGAAGGTGGAGTTTGTTGGATCTCCAATGTGCATGATGTGTGTGATGCCTCTGTCATTCAGGTGTCTGATGAGTCCGTCTGAAAGCCTGTGAATGTTGCCACATCCCACCCAAGGGTCTAGACCAATTCGCACCGCATTGCCCGCCCGAATGCGCCAAGTCAATCCATCTCGTAGCAGAGGTAGAGTGCTGATGACCGCTTTCCATATGATGGAGATGTTATGGTTTGGTCCATGATGAGTGCAGATCCAGTCCAGCACATTTAAAGGCTTGATATATTTTGCGATTGCTACCCGCGACCATAGTCCATCAGAAGTAAGGAGTTTCCATCCAAGTTTTTCTGCCAGTGCCCTAGAGAAAAAATCGAGTTTCTTAATACCCCAGCCTCCCCATCGCTTGGGTCTGGCAATGGTGTCCCACTTGACCCAGGAAAATAGTCTACCAGGATGTTGACCCATCGAAAGAAATCTGCAGCAAATATGTTGTAATCTGTTCAGAATGCCTTTTGGGATCCAGGTAAGGGCCATCCAATAGACTGGTCTGGCTTCAATAATAGCCTTAATGAGAATCAGTCTGCCAGCCCGGGAGATTTATCGATGGCACCATACCTGGAGTCTCTTTTCCACCTTAGCAATGAGCCATAACTAGTCAACAATTCTGTAGCCATTAGGTTTCAATATGAAACCAAGGTATTTAATGCCATCCGCCAATGTCAAGTTGTTGAAAGGGAAGCGCTGTGTGGCAAATACAATCTCATGATTTGTGCAGCCAACTGTAGTAATCGTTGATTTTCCATCATTGATTCTCATACCAGTAGCCTTCTGGAAGAGGAGCATGGAGTTATGAAGGGTGGTAGAATCCCCAATGCTGCCATTCAAGAAGATCAAGATGTCATCAACAAATAATAGATGGGTGAGGTGGAAATTTTCCACAAGTTTAATGCCAGACAGTTGATGTCTGTCGTGAGCTGATGAAATAACTTTGCTTAAGCCTTCCATGATAAGTAAAAACAGCAGAGGTGAGAGCAGACATCCCTGTCTGAGTCCTCTTTCAGAAGTGAAGAAAGTGGTGGCTTCCCCATTAAGTAGAACATTGTAGGATACATCTGTGATGCAGCTCATAGTCCATTTGATGAAATTGTAGGGGAACCCCAGATGAGTGAGAAGCAGTCGCAAGTAGAGCTAGTTCGTTCTGTCAAAAGCCTTGGATAGATCCACCTTGAGAATCATACCTTTCTGTTTTTTGACTTGAAGGGTGTGCATGAGTTCCTGGGCAGTAGTAATTGCCTCGTGGATCTGTCTGTTATGTAGGAAAGCAAATTGTTCAGAAGATATGTGCTACGAGAGGATGGGCTTGAGTCGATTGGCTATGGTTTTAGCAATGATCTTGTAGAGGCAGTTACAGAGAGAAATGGGCCGGAAGTCATCAAAAGTTCCAGGCGCATTAGATTTGGGGATGAGAGCGATGAAAGTTGATTTTATGGCAGAGGATATCTTGCCTCGCCTTCTGCTGTCCTCCACGATCCTTAATAGGTCATTACCTAGGATATCGAAGAATGCGAGATAGAATTCAATGGTCCATCCATCCGGACCAGGGCTCTTGTCTTTTTTAAACCATTTAAGGGTAGCTTCCAATTCTACCATGGTCACTTCCTTCTCTAGTTCCTCTGAATCATCCTGTTCTATAAATCTGGGGAAGAGTTCAGCCACCTTCATGATTTCTAGTATATTAACTTTCTCAGGAGCTTTATAGATGCCTCGAAAATGTTATGTGGCCAGCCTAGCTAGGTTCTGTTGGGAAGAGACTGGAAGCCCTTGGTCATTCTTTAGTTCCCAGATAGTATTAATGATTTTCCGGCCATTGGAAAATTTATGATAGAATTTAGTATTTGCATCCCCCTCCATGAACCAGATAGCTCTACTTCTTAGCCTCCAACTTTCCTCTCTTTCTCGTAGGATCTGTGAGCGTTTTGAAATGAGAGAGGTGTATTTATCCTTACATTCGGGGGAAGGGAAAGTCCCAGAAGATGTTTCTTCAAATTCAGCTAATATCTTTTCAGCCTCCTCCAATGTCTGATTGTCTTGAATGCGCTTTTGATGAGCCCATTTTTTGGTAATCTGTTCCAGTTCTGAAAGCTTCCTAACAAAGCCTGCAGAGAAATCCTCTTCTTCCCTGATGAGATTGGACCGCCAGTAATTTTGGACCAGTTGAATATACGAGGGATCCAAGAGCCAAGAGGAATTAAACTTGAAAGGGCTCTTGATCTTGTGGGAGGAGTTCTCTGCTTCTAAATAGATAGGCCGATGATCAGATATGCCCCCCGATCCCACCCATTGTCGAATGCGGGGAAGGTCGTTAAATAAGGATTCCTTGATTAGGAATCGATCAAGTCTCCTGGCCAGACTATGTTCACCACTTCTGTTATTCGACCAGGTATATTGAAGTCTAGCGGAAGGAATGTTGACCCATTTGTGTTCCTCCAGCAGGTTAGTCATAGTATCCGTGAGGGAGTCGACCTGTGAAAGGTGCCCCCATGATTCACTGAAGCCAAGGGAGAAATTTAGATCCCCCCCAAGAATAATGTTGTCAGCCCGGAATAGGTCTGTTTCGAATAGATGCCTCCAGTAGTTAGCATGGTCGGCACATGGGCCATAGACATTGATTATTCTGATATTCCTTCCAGCCAATTGTGAACTGATGTCGATCCCAATGAAAACCCTTCCTCCAAAAGTATTATGAACCTCCACTGTTCTGCTATTAACCCCAATGGCTAATCCTCCTGATCGACCAGATGCATCAAGTGCATGGAAGGACCAGTTGGGTAACCAGGAAGTGAGGGTCTTAGTGAGGGGTTCAGCCGGGCAGAGAGTTTCTTGTTAAAAGATGATGTCCAACAAGGTTGATGAGAGTAATCTCTTCAGCGCTAGTTTTTTGGCTAAACTAGCAAAAACTCAGCAGTTAAAGGAAAGAATCTTCATGGAGGGAGGGGGATAGGGCCGTCCTTTTCTCTAAGGGCCCCAAAAATGGTTTTCTGTCGCCCAAGGGCAATCTCTTCATCAGCAACGTGTCTGGCCTTGGTAATGCGGGAGGGTCTGCCTCGAGAGTTCTTGAGGGTCAAGGGCACACTAGCCATGTTAAAGCCTATAGCATCCCGACCACTGCCTTTTGTGCGGGGACGAAGATCATAACGTAGGGAGGACTAGTCCGAATGAGATGAGAGGGATGCCTGTGATAATGAGATCCTCGGAGGAGGGGCCGTGGGTGAAGGGAGCGGCAGGGAACATATGAGAAAGGACTGAGTGTGGATGTGCGAAAGATGAGGAGAAGATGATAAAAATGCAGATAAGGGTTTTGAACAGATGATATTATGAGATAGAAAGCCCATCAACTTACATGTAATAGGAGAAGTCGGAGATGGTGTTGAATAGGACTTACCCGAATGATCGAGGCCCGTGTGATCAGTCAGTGGATGCTCAAGAGCTGTTGATGCAGGAGGAGGTGCATTGGAGTTCTTAGCTGCTTCGGCTTCTTCTGGGCAGCTCCTATGTTCCTCCCCATTCGGTGTTTGTTCATGATCCCCATTGTGCTGAACAGATTGTGTCCGAGGAATATTGTCCTGGGGTTGTTCCGTCTCTGCCTCCCTGTCAGTCGGTCTCTCTCTCCTGATGAGTGAGCAATCCCTATATAAGTGCCCCACCTTATGGCACCTGCGGCAACGATATGGAATGCCTTCATAATCAATAATCTGCTTGCGCACAGTATCTCTCCATTGGATGGTGATGGATTCGAGCAGACCTCCTCTCATGTCCAGGTTAATGAGAATCCTGGCGTAAGCCATCATGCCCGTCTGCTGGTATGATTTATCATGGTCCATATAAGTTCCAATGGCATCGCCGATTCTTCGAAATACATCTTCTGACCAGAAATGGAGAGGTAGCCCAGGGAGATGAATCCATACCGGACCAATTCCAATCTGTTCAGTCTCTGGGTCGAATAATGGAGTCCACCTCTTGAATAGAACCGGGGCATGTTCAAAATGCCAAAAGGATGATAGAACCCAGTTGGTGTGATCAGCACGAGCGAAACGCATAGCAAACTATCCCCGCACGAAAGTCTGCACGAAGGGAATTTCCGCCAGATGGTGGCCCCAAACCTCAGCCACCTAGGTCTTCAAGCGGGCTGCCGTGTAGTTTCGGCCCCTTATGCGCCCGACCAGTACCCGATCAGCAAATTCCATGGCTTCTCTTAGCCGAATGTCCTCTTCCAGTCTGAGAAAAACGTCGTCCTCCTTGGACTTGAAGCACTTGTTCCTCCGTTTAGGGCTTCGGAGAGGGTGATAGTTGTAATGATGGCCCGGGGAGATGGAGTCGGTAGTCGGCCGTGAGGGATGCAGACGTGCAAAGGAGGGGCCTCTGGTGCCAGATACAGAATGATGGCCTGAGAGCGGAGGTACGGGTGTGAAGCTGCCGGAAGGGGGTTGAAGAGGGCATGAGATACCGGCTGACGGGAAGAGGGATGGAGGGTTTTGTAGCGGAAATGGCATAGAACCCGGAACCGGAGGATAATGATCAGGGTTAGGGTTGAGACAACCGGAAACGAAACCTAGGGTTGTCGGTGAGTGAGGGGGGATGGATAGAGCCGGCCATGTCGGTGGTTCATCCGGGAGGACGACTGAGCTAGCCGGATGCTGGTCACCAAACGGAAAAGGGGCGAAATGTTCGGTGATACCCGAGCTGTACAAGCCCCCTGATGTGGCAAAGGGGGTGCGCTAGATGGAGACCCCTTCCAAAGGGTCGGCTGTATAGTCAACGACGTCGATGTCCTCCATTGCCAACTACTATCCGGATCTAAAGACACCTCGAAACGGAGAATATACCTGCGAGACCGACAGTTTTGTGCAGAAAAACGGACCGCAGATAATGTTGGAAACCGTCAGATGCCGGGCGACGTTAACAACCTACAGTCTTCCGTTAATACCCCCAGCGTAAACGACCATGTAACGTCGGAAGAGAGTTGGTAACAGTGGATGCGGGCATACAGGCTGAGGTCGATGTAAACCCTGCAGAGAGATTGAAACCCTAACCTAAGCCTTCGCACGACTTAGTTTCTCCAGTCCCCATCGGCTCCTCAACAACCATCTAGACTCACACTTATTCACACATCCAAACAAATATGAAGTTGTAAGTGCATCCCAACTTAGGGGGCCTTGATTGACTGGGAGAATTGCAGGTACAAATAAACTCTACAAGATGATAGAAACCAACAACAATGTCTTTATAACTGCAATGTCTTTGATACATTTTAGTTTCTTTGCCCAAGTTACAGGAAGGATGATCACTAATTATCGAAACGCAACGACGTTTTTCAGTCTTTTCACACACACACACATATATATATTTTATTTTTTTACTTATATCCCCTTTTTTATTTTATTTTCTATTTTTTTAAATAATTTATAGAATGGAACATTAATTACAACATTTCATATACAAAAATCCACAACTTACAGTCAACTCATCCTATAAAATATATGACCCTAATGATGGATCTAATGGGGATGACATCCTCCTTGTGAGGTGTCAAGAATGATATAGATCAGTAGCCTTGATCCATTCGGCATGTTGTCCTTATTTTGCAACTGAATCCGATCCACCTATTGTTCTTCATAAATATGGGCAAAAAATCATCCAAAGCTTAGGGCCTTCTCTCTGAGCTTCAATTCCTGATGTGAACCACCCTCACTCTTGCAGTAGAATAGTAAAATGATATGTACAATGATTCTAAATGAAACTGATTTAACTTTAAGGAAAGTAGTGTTTGAGAAGTCTGCCATGATAGGTCCACCAGGTAGTTCTTCTTCAATGAAGTCCTCCAAGAAAAATTCATTATTTCCTTTGAAAGCTTCAATCTTATATGGTCCTTTCCACAAACTGTTGAATTTACCATGCTTTCCTTTGTCTTCATTCCTTGGGTCCAACTTTAATACTAGATCACCTATCTGGAAGTCATCTTCTTTTATTCTTCTGCCATAAATATTTTTGATGTTGTCTTGAACAAGTTGAGTTTTGTTATAGACCTCCTCCCTGGATTGTTACAATTGTATGGTCTTATTGATCCTTCTTTGCAAATAATCAGTTTCCACTTGTGATTCGTGTAACAATTTTAGCACCGAACTCCCAGAGAAGTAGGAAAAACAACATCAACTCCATAGACTATTTGGAATGGAGACATTCCAATAGACTTTTTGGTGCTAATTCGGTCAACCCACAGGGCATTAATGAGCTTTTTATGCTAGGATTTTTTATTCTCCTGCAGTAACTTTTGGATGATGTTGACTAAAATCTTGTTGGAGGACTCAACTAACCTATTTCCTTGTGGGTAATAGATAGTTGAGTGTCCTAATTTTATGTGGTATTTGTTTTCTTTGATTTAAAGGCAGTAACATTGTTAGTGACAATCTTGCGAGGACATCCACACCTAAAAAAAATATTACCTTCTAAAATCTGAATAATAAGAGTGTATGTGGCATGTCTGGTTGCGATAGCATCAATCCACTTGGTAAAGTAATTAGTGGATGTTAAGATCCATCTATGTGCCTAAGGAACTAGGATGAATTTCACCAATGAAATCTAGACCCCATTGCTGAAAAGGAAATTCAATTGAAATGGGTTTCAAGGGTAAAGGCAAAATATTTCTCTTACCTTCACATATTTGACACTAGTGGAAAGTGGTGACTTTCTTATGCACATCTGGAAATAAGGTATGCCAGTAAAAGCTAACCCTTAAGATTTGTTGGTTGTGGTTTTCCAATACAAATGGCCTCCACAGTCTCCTTGATGAAACTCTTCCATGACCCTACCCACTTCATCTTTCAATAAACAGTGTAGAAAAATACCTCCATCATCTTTCCAATAAGCATTTTGATCTAAAATACATAATTTAATAGCTTTCATTTTTAGAAACCTAGCTTTTGTCTTTGTTAAACTAGGAGGATCTTGCAAATTTTGTAATACAAAGATGATGTCTACATACCATGGTGAGGTAGCAAAGGCCTATGAGACCTGTGGAGTCACCAACTCTTCATGTTCATCCAATGTAGCAATTTATTGATATCCAGTGCATGAAAATTGGACTCAACCATTAGCTTTACCAATCCCTAACCTTTGATGAGATTGGTTGGTTTTATCTCAATGTCATACTCTAGGATCAACAATCCATTTCCCTCTTCTGTCATCCGGGTCAGTCTGTGTGAGAATATATTTTACCATAATAGTTGGGACAAACATAATGATATGATAATGTAGGATGTACACTCTAAAATCCTGTAATGCCTTTACCAAAGCAAAGTCTTGTTTCTCCATGATGGTGTACCTTAGTGATGCATCCCGTAGCTTGTTTTATGACCTTCAATTCTTTTTTGCAACAAGACAACTACAAGAGTATGCTCAAATGCAAAAGAAAAAATCATAAAACCCTTTGTAAAGTGAGGGCTTACCAAAACAAGAGCAGTGGTTAAAGCTAACTTTACTTCACTAAAGGATTTCTTGGCTTCAATGTTCCATTTTATTTAAATGTATTTCTTTAACATATTTGTAATGGATCTTAAGATTTCAGCCAAGTTATGAATAAATTTCCTGAAGAAATTTATTCTTCCAATGAAGGATTGAAGTTCTTTCTTATTTCTGGGTACGTCAATTTTTAGTATGGCTTTGACTCTACTAGGATATATTCTAATACATTATTTTGAGATGATATGGCCTATAAGTTTTCCCTCCTCTAAATCAAAAATAGTTTTATTAGGGTTTAAGGAGATGCCATATTTTCTACACTTTTCAAAAACTCTTCTTAAATGCAACAAGTGTTCTTCATCTGTCTTTGAAAACATAGTAATATCATCTAGGTAGATTACAATGAACCTATCAATTTCATCGGTAAAAACAATGTCCATTGCTCTTTGGAAAGTGGCCCCAACATTCATAAGGCCAAAACACATTTTTACATACATAAAAGTGCCCCATGGTGTAGCAAATTTTGTTATGTGTTGATCATCAGGATGAACCAGAACCTGGTTGTATTATGAGAAACCATCCAACAATGAAATTTTGCTAGAACCAACAACCTTTTTTAGGATGTGATCCATTTTGGGAAGGGGGTAGTTGTCTTTAAGGGAAATCTTGTGAAGATTTCTAAAATTTGTTGGCATTATGTTGCATGTGTTGTACTTGATGGCAACCCACTTGTAGAAAAACAACTCACTAATATATAACTAGATGAATCTACAGATGAGATATCAAATGTGAAAGAATACATGGGATGCAGGGTAGCTCAAAGGAATCAGTTTAGATGTAATGAACAATGAAAACTCATTAAGATGACGGTTCTCAGTATGGCAAGATAACTTTTCCATCAAGTCCAAAGGGGGAGATTGTTGGCATTATGATACAGGTGTTATCCTTGATGGCAACTTACTAAGATGACAGATCACAACTCAGGCTCACAGAATGAAGAAAAAGATATGTACGTAGGCTACCCTTGATAAAGCCACGTAAACACATAGGTTAGCTGACCAAAAGGTGCGTATATGTATACACGCATTTTCATGCAAGGAAAGGTGCGTCCACTTGGTTTTGGTCCGTGGTATTTGGAGCATAGTATTGTGACCCATGGTATTGGTCCAAGGTATCTTGTCCAACATGTTGATCCTAGGTATTTGGTCAAAGGTATTGGTTCTAAGTGGTTTTGGACCATGGTATTAAGTAAAGGCCTAAGACTATAAAAGGAGGAGAAGATCATTAGGCAAGGGCACTAAAGTAAGTCTTGAATATCTAATAAAGTATGAGATCTAGTATGCAGGTCATGGGTTCAATGCCTTGCTAAGGAGGAATCTCAACGATTGATGGAGAACAAGATCTAAGGATAGATCGGGATCTAATGGCTTGGAATGAGTCATCTCTATACGGTTTGATCATGTTTCTTCTAGATATGTATACTGACGCATGTAATGTTCTATAAATATTATGATCTGGGTATAGCTCAAGTTTGGAATAGTTGCAAATCATGAATTAATATTTACAGATGTATACGCTGATTGACTATGATAAAAGTGAATACATACGCAGGTTAGGTACATCTAAGTAGCGTATACCATATGAGCTATGATGTTTGAAGTTACAGGTGGTTCTGGTTTTTGATAAGTTCTGATGACTGTTTACTAGTGTCAATATTCTGCATATTTAGTTTGGTTGATTGTGTTTAGCTTCAGTGTTAATGGAAGAGATCTAATAATGGATTAGGATCTTAATGACTTATCTTTATGTGATCTGATGGACTAGATCTGGTTGTTAACACACATATTATACTTGTATATGTAATGATCTGGGTATGTATAAAGTCAGGAAGTGCAGCGAAGTTATAAGTAAGTAATTAATGACATATACGTTGGTTCGCTTTGGTGAAGTTGCATATACACGTTGGTTCACCTCTTACAAGTAGCGTATGCACTCTGATGCATGATTTTTGATGATACAGTTAGATATGAACATTGTTGTAGAGTTCTGTGTTCTTCTCTGTGTTCTGGTGACTATAGTTTGTTGACAAGGTTTCAATGCTTGGGTGATTCAGAGATTGATGATGCTAGTGTTGATCGATTGTGTGCTTCAATGATATTGGTGGGTCTAGTATGAAAATTGGATGAAACGTGGCCTTCAGATTATGATGTTGTGCTTCAGGAGTATCCAGTCTGAAAATTTATGAAGCGTGGTACCTAGAGGAAGAAAGAGAAGGTTTTAGCCTTCTGTAGGTTGGCACCTACGTACTAGTACATCAGCTAGTACAAGAGCAAAGGGGGTTGTAGCTTCCTTCCAGTAGTAGCTGGAAAACGAGCGAATGTTGGAGCATTCAGTAGGCCAGTGCCTACGTACTAGTAAAAGGATCAGCTAGTACAAGAGCTAAGGGGGTTGTAGCTCCCTTCCAGGAGAAGCTGGAAAACAAGAGGAGGTTGTAACCTTCTGCAGGTAGAAGCCTACGTACTGGTATAAGGCTTCACCAATACCGAAATATTGTAAAAGAATTTTCTTATTAAAAGGAAGATAGAGATTAATTGCAGCAGGTGGTTTTCACCCACATTGGGTTTCCACCTTACATCATGGTGTTCATGTGTGCTTCTTGTGTGTGATGTTCTGTTCTATTTTACTGCACCTGTTTACTGTTTATATGGTTAATAAAGTTCTGATGCACTAACTAAAGATAAACATTTAATGGATTAACTGAATCATAAGTTTACTGGATATATGCTAGTTGAATTAGACACAGTTGCGTGTACACGCAGGTTCCGTTAACTGAAGTAGCACATATGAATCTAAGTATGGAAATGAAAAATTGTTTGATTTGATAATACTGATTCACCCCCCCCCTCTTAGTATTATTTCCAACAATTGGTATCAGAGCGGGTCCTTTGGTAGAAGCTTGATCGCTTGAAGGATATCCGTAGAACAATGGGAAAGAAGCTTAAGAAGAAAGTGCCTCAAAAGAAGAAGACATCTCAAAGGAACTATGACAGTGGGAGAATCGATTGGGGAATATGTCGAAGAAACACTTTAGATTCAGAATCACTTCAGAATGAGGATGTACAAGCAAAAGAACTATCAGGTATGAATTTGTTATCCTTTGGTGATACATTTCTCCATCCATTTGAAGATGATGAAAGTGATAGTGAAACAACTAAATTTTCTCTTATGGGTGAGAAAGAAAGATATCAAATAGAGGTAGAATTTAAAAGGCTTACAAACAAAATTAGAGATCAACAAAATATATTGCACAAAAGGGAATGTGTCTCCAAAGAAGAAGTTACTAATCTAAAATCTCAACTAGAGGAAGGAAACAGGGTAAGGAAGCTATTCAAGGAAAAGGAAGATCAATGTCAAAAGTTGCAGGATGAAGTAACATCACTAAGAAATGAAGTAAATGAAAGGAGCACAATAATCAAGAAACTCAGAGAAAGATCCAATTACTATGAAAGGCTTGAAGCTACGATCCTCTCACTAAAAGAAGATCTTGAAGAATCAAATAAGTAGAATAAAGAACTACTCCAAGCTCTTGAAAAACAAGAAAATGAAGTTCTTGAATTAAGACATCAGTTGGAAGAAGGAAGAAAACATGAAGAAGCAGTATCATGAAAAGGAGGAGCAACATCAGGTTGAGGTAAATATTCTAAAAGATAACTTAGAAGAAAAAGATAAGCTCTTACGATTTCAAGATAGTACTAAGATCTTGGATGATATTCTTAGTAGGAAAAGGTCTCCTGATATCAAAACTGGTCTTGGTTTTCATGAATCTATTGAAGGTGAATCTAGTTCATAAAATAAGACAAGGAACTCTAATGCACAATCTGAAATACTCAACAAGGAGATGAGAGGTCAATCCCATCAATAACCAATGAAAGGAATTCTTTAAAGAAAATCTTTTACTCCTCCGATGAATAATGTTGAATGTTATGTATGTCATAATCTTGGACATGTTGCAGCCAAATGCAGAAGTAGAATGGTTCAAGACCATCACACAGAAAGATCATCACGTTCCAGGTACTTTAAGGGATATTGTTTTTCTTGCAATATGTTTGGTCACAAAGTTGTTGATTGCTACAGAAGGAATATGAAAAATGTAATATGTTATGCATGTAACAAGCTAGGACATATAGCAAAGGAATGTAGGAACAAAGTACATGCACCATACCAAAAGCAGAAAACATCATCACACTTGAAGATATGGAAGAAGAAGGAAGCACAGTTTGAAAGATGTGGCACGACACAATGTACAGACATAACAGACTCAGAGGAAGCTGAAAGTGTGAACCTTCAGTGTTCTCAATCTCATACGCAAGTTTCATAAAGAGAAGTCATGTATATACGCGAGTTAGACTCTGCACAGTTGCGTATATGTCAGTTTGAGAAAAGTAGTGGGACAGGCTCAGGAAAAGGGTATGATATGATTCAGTTCATTATTTGCTCTGTTTGATAATTGTTACAATCTACTGATAATGTGTGGAAATGTCTTGATACTTGTAAGATGTTTAGAAGTGTTTTGATCCTAATATACTTCTTGCTGATATATGCATAATCAGATCTGACAGTGAACAAGATGGCATAGGTTCAGGGGGAGCATATTCTTTTAATAATGCATTGTTGGCATTATGGTTAGTAGTCCTTGGTGATGATGCTTATATGGCTAAATGATACATATTGCTATGATATGGTTATGGTTTTTCCATGACAAAATCTCATATGATTCTTGGGGTTACATAGTTGGTGTTCAGATCAAATTTGTGGCTAATTCTTTGATGATGCATATATGGTGTTTACATGGTGATCTTCATAAGGATAAGGAAAACTACAAAGCTTGAATACACAATTTCATTACTTGATGATGATTCATTCATATGTTGTTGTCGACATATAATATAGTTATGATGCAGGATTCCTATAGTTATTTGCGCTCACATGGATGAGGATTGTTGCTGTTGATGATATCAAGTCTTGACAAAAGATCTTGACCTCAAGATACATAGTGCTATATACAGTATGCTGGATACATGGATGATTACTCAAAGTTGCATTGTTAAAGACATGATGATGATGATTTCTTACCTATATGATGATAGGTTGATACTTACATATGTTGATTGATGCAGATGTTCCCAAGTGATGATATTTGGATGATATATAAGATCATGCTGGTCTTGATGTTGATGAAATGGATATGGTGTTTTTCACATATGATATAATGTGAATGATTTTGTATGTCATATGCAGAATTTTGTTCAAAAGGATGAGTTGATATCTATATGCAGACATACCTTGTTATAGGTTGATGACTTATACACTAATGGACATATACAGGTTGCTAGTCTAGATGATGTTGACAGATGCTTATGGAGTAAATCATACATTGTATATGATAGTTGCCGATGACTATCATGGTCTTATTTAGATGTTTGGTCTCTATTATAAATGTCATGTAAAGGTCATATCAAGACTCATGATGTAATAGTTTGTCTCTATCTATTGTAGTCATTTGATGAATCCCTTTTGGTCATATGATGTAATTTGTACCCCCACTATGCATGGGAAGGATGATGTAATATTTCAGTCATGTATAAACAATTTGTATCTGGTGTATCCCCACTTGGTTGGGTGGATGAGTCAATATTGGTATATCTCCACTTGGTTGGGAAATGGATGTATGTATGAGTCTTTGGTGTTAGGAAGGTCATTTATGATAGATTCATGTTCTTCTTGTAGAACATCTTTTTGAAGACCTTGCTTACAGTCAGGGGGAGCATGAGCATCACACTTCAGTAGAGCAGAGATTTCAACATGTACTCAGAGGGAGCATGGACAGATTGGTACACCTTGAGCTCAATCAGAGATTTCAGCAGGTACTCAGGGGGAGTATGGACAGTGAAATTTATATCAAGGAAGAGAATATCTTGGTCTGCCCTTTGCCCTTGATGTCAAAGGAGGAGATTTACTTGGTATGATTGTGATCTGAATTAGATCCATAAACGACTGAAAAACAACCTTGACTGTACCGGGATGAAGCAAATCTTTAAAGAATCCAAAACAACATCAAAAACACCTTGAACCAGAGGCCATGGAAACCAGCATGGAACGACGAGGACCTCAGTCAAAGCGCGCTGACCGAGGCCCATGGAGACTACGCGGGAGGTCAAAACAACCTC
This sequence comes from Pinus taeda, assembly GCA_000404065.3. Lineage (NCBI taxonomy): Eukaryota > Viridiplantae > Streptophyta > Pinopsida > Pinales > Pinaceae > Pinus > Pinus taeda. Next base: position 58,628 of record APFE030320645.1, read on the forward strand.
TAGGAGACCCGGATCAAGAAAAGGAGGTGGTTTTCGATTAGCGCATCGCTGGGCAAACAAGGCCGAAATGGAAAAGCCTTAAGCCCTTGGTCACGTTGGGAGCCAGAGAACCGCGGGCGGAGAAAAGAAAAGTGCTAAAGGACAAAGGCAGGACCCGTGCTCTGGATAACCGGTGATATTGATCGGGGTGCCCTTGAATGGTAAGAGGTTTTGGACAGGAGCGGAGCAATCCCACTCAGCGATCGACACATGGTAGTGGAGGTGAGAGAAAAACCGTCATGATCGCGCGCTATCGGTCGAGCAAGTCAACCGCGCTCGATGTGCGTATGACGTTGGATCTGGAGGAGCCCAGATCGGACGACTGAGATTGCACCCAATAGAAAGAAGTGGAATCGACAAGGAAATAAGTCGCAATTTAAAGGGATTTGGAATCCGTTTGACTACCACGGTGGAGAAAGAACGTATCCACGACATAACCGAAGAAATGAATCGACAAGCAGACTGGTGCTATTCCAATGGAGATACGTGGCACTTCCCGAGTGTTCATGCTGACACCAAATAGGGAACTCCAAGCACAACTGCAGAAGGAGAATTAACGCAGGCGTGAGAGGAACCGAACAGGCATAGGTATTGAATGGTTAATGCCATGAACAAAGACAGTTGAAAAGGGGATTTTGAGAGGAGTCCAAGCGACCAAGAGAGACAGTGAACAGTGAACCCTAAGAGGAGGACTGAACACAGAGAACAGTAAAGCCAAGCAGAGGAGATAGAGGGCCAAGCTAACCACAGGCAACATCAGGCACTAGAGAGCTTGAAGATTCAAGCCTTCCCATAGAGGAAACTGTCTGGATTGAGCATCACAATTGGCTCTTTCCACTATTGACCAAAGGTCACAGAGATGGTAGAAAGAACAAGAGTCTGTGTACTCCGAGTGGCTTGGGGAATCCAAGAACCACCCTGCCAAGCAAAATCTGTTGTCAGGAGAACTCATATTGAGTCCCTGTATTGTAATTTCTCTACTGTAAGACACAATAAAACAAGGCCACCACTAAAGCTAGACTGGAGACGTAGCCCTGGAGAATAGGGTGAAATCCTTATTAAAAACTATTTGTGTCTTTGTGTTGCTTACTGTATCTCTTTGCTGTCTTTCCATTTAAATATATGTGTATTGGCAATATGATCAATCCGTTTCTTGAATAACACAAAACACACACCATCACATGAGTCTATAATACCTTTTTTTTAATAAATCTTCAACTGAGGTCACTCATAGGGTGATTATCAGATTAGGTGGTATCAGAGCTTTAGGCTGTAAGGTTAGACAAGCTTGTGTTGGTTTAGCTGTGAATGCTCACTAGATCAAAGCTCAAATTAGGAGGAGAGTTGGTGGAAACTAATCCTGAAATTGGGAGAGTATATTCTCAGAAGACAATGTTAGAAGAAGGTTCTATAGGGTCAGACCCTCAATTCATAGAAATTTTCCTAGCTATAAAGTCTATGGTAGAAGAAATGTATAGGGACTTTAGAAAGCATAAGGATGAAGATTCATCAGTCTCTAAACAAGATAAAGAAGAAGATGAATCTCATTCCCATGACCACTCAAAACGAAAGAGAAAAGAAGAAAGCTTTCCTACACCTCCTAGTAGCCTTATGCATAATAAGAAAGCATCCTTGATTAAGCTGGATGTTAAATTTGATTTGCCTATATATGATGGAGAGCTAAATGATGAAAAGTTGGACAATTGGATTAGACAAATTGATGTGTATTGTAGAGTAAAGAACATAGACTCAGACAAGAGTAAGATTCAGCTGGCAAGCCTACGCCTAGGAGGCACTGCCTTGGTTTGGTGGGAAGGCAAAACCCAAGCTGATATGAAAAGACATGGTAAGACCATCTCTGTCTGGAGTGAATTTGTTGTTGCCATAAAAAAGAAGTTCTATACATTGGCCTACATGCAACAAGCCATGATGAGTTGGCAAACTCTTCAGCAATTGAAAGGGAAAAGTGTGCAAGGGTATACTCAATAATTTAGAAAGAGAGAATTTGATGTTGGGCATCTCGTTAGACTCACCAGAAACTCTTTTGAAGTACATTGGTGGTCTACATAGCTACATGAGGCATACCATCCTCATGTTTAATCCCACTAGTATAGATGAGGTATCTGTACAAGCTACTCATCTATAAGCTAGAGGAAAGAATGGAAATCCAGAAGTTGGGGGACCATCCCAACCCACTGTAAGCAAGAGCAAGGAGAAAAGAAAGCAGAAGTGGAAAGCAAGGAAGGCTAACACTGCACAAAAAGGAAAAGCTTCATGCACTCACTATAAAAAGGAGGGGCATGATGATGAGAATTGTTGGATTCTGCATCTAGAGCTGAGACCTAAGAAGTCCGAGGGTAAGAAGAAGAAGACTACTGCAGCTATTTAGAGATATTTGGGGTCAGACTCTTGAGATGAAACAATCATTGCAACCATAGGTATAAAGGTTCTCTTCTTTAGAGAATGGTGAAATCAAGAATTAGGTGCAGGAGTTGCTCGAGAAAGGGTTCATCAGGCCTAGCACATCACCATGTGGGTCACCAATCATTTTGGTGAGAAAGAAAGATGGCTCGTGGAGAATGTGCATTGATTACCGAGCAATGAATAAGATAACAATAAAAAATCGTTATCCCCTTCTTCGCATAGATGATCATTTAGATCAATTGAAGGAAGTTGTTTATTTCACCAAGCTGGATTTGCACAATGGATACCATCAGGTCAGAGTTGCAAAGCAAGATGCATGGAAGACTGCTTTCAAAACAAAGCAGGGATTGTATGAATGGCTGGTTATGCCTTTTGGCCTAACTAATGCTCCTGCTACTTTCATGAGATTAATGAATGATGTACTTAGACCTTTTCTTGATGATTTTGTTATTGTGTATCTAGATGACATTCCGATTTCTAGTAAAACGTGGGAAGAACATTTGAAGCATGTTAAGCGGACATTAGATGTTTTGAAAAGAGAAAAACTTTATGTTAAACTCTCCAAATGTGAATTTGGAAAAACCTCTCTAAATTATTTGGGTCATATAGTAGGGGAGGTGAATTGAAAATAGATCCCTCTAAAGTGGCAGTCATCATGAACTGGACTAAACCCAAGTCTGCTACAGAAGTGAGAATCTTCTTAGGAGCAGCACAGTGTTGGAGGAAGTTCATTTCAGAATTTTCCTCAATTGCAGCTCCCTTATATGCTTTGACAGGATTGAAAAAAGTGTTTCAGTGGGGAGGAAAACAGCAGAAAACCTTTGACACCTTGAAAGAAAGGATTAGTACAACACTTGTACTAGCACTGCCAGATCTACAAAGACCATTTGAGATCCAAACTGATGCCAGTGACTATGCCATGGGAGCAGTGTTGACACAACATGGTAAACCCATATGTTATCATTCTAAGACTTTTCATCCTGCATTAGTTAACTATCCTACCTATGATAAAGAATTGTATGCATTAGTTTAGAGTGTGAAAAAGTGGAAACATTACTTAATAGGCAAAGAAACAATAATACATACTTATCATCAGCCACTTCAATACCTGCACTCCCAAACTAAATTGCAACAATCACGACATTACAAATGGATGGGGTTTCTACAACAGTTTCATTTAGTCATCAGATATAAAAAGGGCATACATAACAAGGTTGCAAAATGTTATCTAGACCCACTATAAATGCATCTATCCTACTTAGCATAATTCTGTGCTTCATGAAAGATACATAGAATAGTCTGCTCAGGATATGGAATTTAAATATGTATATGCAACTTTGAGTCAATGAAAAAGAGTAGAAGAATTGGAATATCATGTGAAGGACTGAATTTTATATCATTGTGGGAAACTCTGCATTCCACAAACTGAGAGAGTAAAGATAATTAGGGAAGCACACACTTCTTTGATATCAGGTCACTTTGGGGTAAGTAAAACAGTTGAACATCTGCAAAGGTTCTGCTATTGGCCGAAAATGAATGAGACAGTTTCTAGATATGTGAAGGGATGTGCCATGTGTGCTAAAAGCAAGCCCGGTAATAGAAAACTAGGCTTGTAAATTCCCTTGCCAGTTCCTTCTCACCCTTGGGAAAGCATTTCCATGGATTTTGTTGGAGGACTGCCTAAATCTAGGAAAGGTCATGATTATCTGTATGTTGTTGTGGATAGGTTCAACAAAATGTGTATTTTGATACACTGTAGTAAACATATTACAGCTGAACAAACTGCAAAATTATTCTTTGAAAATGTATGGGTTCATTTTGGATTACCCACTTCTATTGTATCTGATCGAGACACCCGATTTGTGGGGAAGTTTTGGTTAAGTCTGTGGGAACTAATGGACACCAAATTAAAGAAAAGCACAACTTTTCATCCACAAACAGATGGCCAGACAGAAGTAGTTAACAGGACAGTGATCCAATTACTGAGAGGATACTGCAACAAACATCCTAAGCTTTGGGATGAGCACTTGTGCTATGTGCAACATGCTTACAATAGAGCCAAACACTCTTCTACACAGAGATCTCCTTTTGAGACCTGTTTTGGTTTCATACCAAGGTCTCCTTT
>APFE030320645.1:63339-118749 GCA_000404065.3 Pinus taeda
TCTCCTTTGGATTTTGTCTTTGGTAAAGATACCATGGTTGATAAACATAGTGATGTGGACAAGGCAACTAGGTTCATTGAACAGATCCAGGAGATCCACCAAGTAGTACAGGAACAGCTGGAAAAGAGCCAGGCCAAGTACAAGGCTAGGCATGATAAGCATTAGATGGAGCATAGTTTTCAAGTTGGAGACCAAGTCTGGATGTATATCAACAAGGATAGAATGCAAGGTGAAGGTAAAAAGCTAAAACCTATCAGGTATGGACCCTTTAGGATACTTGAGAAAATTGGTGAAAATGCCTTCCGCCTTGAGCTACCAGCTTACATGCACATCTACTCAGTCATAAATGTAGATTATTTTAGGTTATTTGAACCTTCAATGATTGAGGACCCTGAAGAGTAGAGTCAATTACCTTCTTTTGATGACCTGCTACTTGAATACCTTAATGAGTTACAAGAAGACACAATGCTAGACAGGAAGGTGAGGACGACGCACAGTGGACAAGTGGAATACCTCAGAATTGGGTTTAAAGGTTAGAAGTCGAGCAGTGCGAAGTGGATTGAGATTGGACAAGTGAGACAGTAGTTTCCTCACTTAGTCGATGCTTGAAGAAAACCAACTTTTGGTGGTCCAAAAGATTTTTCAGTAGGGAGGTCGTGATCCGAATTGGATCCATAAATGACTGACAAAGAACCTTGACTGTATCGGGATGAAGCAAATCTTTAAAGAATCCAAAACAGCATCAAAAACACCCTAAACCAGTGGCCATGGAAACCGACGTGGAACGACGTGGACCTCAGTCAAAGCATGTTGACTGAGGCCCATGGAGACTGCGCGGGAGGTCAAAACAGCCCCTGGGAGCCCCGGATTGGGAAAATGAGGTGGTTTTTGATGCGCAATTAATCGCTCATCACTAGGCAAACAGGGCCGAAATGGAAAAGCCTTAAGCCCTTGATCACGTTGGGAGCCAGAGAATCGCGGGCAAAGAAACGAAAAGCACTAAAGGACAAAGGCGGGACACACGCTCTAGAAAACTGGCGGTATTGATCGGGGTGCCCTTGAACAGTAAGAGGTTTTGGACAAGAGCGGAGCAATCCCACTCAGTGATCGACGCGTGGCAGCGGAGGTGAGAGAAAAACTGTCGCGATCGCGTGCTATCGGTCGAGCAAGTCAACCACGCTCGACGTGCGTATGACGTTGGATCTGGAGGAGCCCAAATCGAATGATGAGATTGCGCTCGATAAAAAGAAGCAAAATCGACATGGAAATAATCTGCGATTTAAAGGGATTTGGAATCCGTTTAACTGTCACGGTGGAGAAAGAACGTATCCACGACATAACCGAAGAAATGAATCGACGAGCAGACTGGCGTCGTTCCAATGGGGACATGTGGCACTTCCCGAGCATTCATGTTGACGCCGAATGGGGAACTCCAAGTGCAACTGTAGAAGGAGAATCGATGCAGGCGGGAGAGGAACCGAACAGGCATAGGTATCGAATGGTTAAAGCCATGAACAGAGACAATCGAAAAGGGGATTTTGAGAGGAGTCCAAGCGACCAAGAGAGACAGTGAATAGTGAACCTTGAGAGGAGGATTGAACATAGAGAACAGTAAAGCCAAGCAGAGGAGACAGAGGGCCGAGCTGACCACAAGCAGCATTGGGCACCAGAGAGCTTGAAGATTCAAGCCTTCCCATAGAGGAATTTGTTTGGATTGAGCATCACAGTTGTCTCTTTCCACTGTAGACCAAAGGTCACAGAGCTGGTAGGAAGAACAAGAGTCTGTGTACTCCGAGTGGCTTGGGGAATCCAAGAACCACCCTGCTAAGAAAAATCCATTGTCAGGAGAACTCATATTGAGTCCCTGTATTGTAATTTCTCTGTTGTAAGACACAATAAAACAAGGCCACCGCTGAAGCTGGACCGGGGACGTAGCCTTGGAGAATAGGGTGAACTCTTTATTAAAAATTGTTTGTCTTTGTGTTGCTTACTGTATCTCTCTGCTGTCTTTCCATTTAAATGTTTGTGTATTGGCAATCTGATCGATCCGTTGCTTGAATAACAAAGAACACACACCAGAACATGAGTTTGTAATACCTTTTGTTTAATAAACCTTCAATTGAGGTCACTCATAGGGTGATTATCAGATCAGATTGTTGCGATCAAGTCCAAAGGGGGAGATTGTTGGCATTATGATGCATGTGTTCTACTTGATGGCAACCCACTTGTAGCAAAACAAATCACTAATATATAACTAGATGAATCTGCAGAAGAGATATCAGATGTGATAGAATACATGGGATGCAAGGTAGCTCAAAGGAATCAGTTTAGATGTAATGAACAATGACAACTCATTAAGATGATAGTTCTCAGTATGGCAAGATAACTTTGCCATCGAGTCCAAAGGGGGAGATTGTTGGCATTATGATATAGGTGTTGTCCTTGATGGCAACTTACTAAGATGACAGATCACAGCACAGGCTCAAAGAATGAAGAAAAAGATATATACGCAAGTTACCCTTGATAAATCCATGTATACACGCAAGTTAGCCGACCAAAAGGTGTGTATAAGTATACACTCATTTTCATCCAAGGAAAGGCACATACATTTGGTTTTGGTCTGTGGTATTTGGACCATAGCATTGCCATCCATGGTATTGGTCCAAGGTATCTTGTCCGACGTGTTGATCCTAGGTATTTGGTCCAAGGTATTGGTTCTAAGTGGTTTTGGACCATGGTATTGAGTAAAGGCGTAAGACTGTAAAAGGAGGAGAAGATCATTAGGCAAGAGCACTGAAGTAAGTCTCGAATATCTGTTAAAGTATGAGATCTAGTATGCAGGTCATGGGTTCATGAGGCCTTGCTAAGGAGGAATCTCAGCAGTTGATGGAGAACAAGATCTAAGGATAGATCAGGATCTAATGGCTTGGAATGAATCATCTCTATACGGTTTGATCATGTTTCTTCTAGATCTGCATATTGACGCATGTAATGTTCTTTAAATATTATGATTTGGGTATAACTCAAGTTTGGAATAGCTGCAAATCATGAATAAATATTTACAGATGTATACGTTGATTGACTATGATAAAAGTGCGTACATACGCAGGTTAGATACATCTAAGTAGCGTATACCATATGAGCTATGATGTTTGAAGTTACAAGTGGTTCTGGTTGTTGATAAGTTCTGATGACTATTTACTGGTGTTAGCATTTTGCATATTCAGTTTGGTTGATTGTGTTTAGCTTCATTGTTGATGGAAGAGATATAATAATGGATCAAGATCATAATGACTTATCTTTATGTGATCTGATGGACTAGATTTGGTTGCTAACACACATATTATCCTTGTATATGTAATGATATGGATATGTCTAAAGTCAGGAAGTGCAGTGAAGTTATAAGTAAGTAATTAATGACATATACGCTAGTTCTCTTTGGTGCAGTTGCGTATACATGCAGGTTCACCTCTTCCAAGTAGTGTATGCACTCTAATGCATGATTTTTTATGATACAGTTAGATCTAAACATTTTTACAGAGTTCTGTGTTCTACTCTGTGTTCTGGTGACTGCAGTTTGTTGATAGGGTTTCAGTGATTGGGTGATTCAGAGATTTATGATGCTAGTGTTGATTGATTGTGTGCTTCAATGATATTGATGGGTCTAGTATGAAAATTGGATGAAATATGGCCTTCAAATTATGATGTTGTGCTTCAGGAGTATCCAGTCTAAAAATTTATGAAATGTGGTACCTGGAGGAAGAAAGAGAAGGTTGTAGCCTTCTGTAGGTTGGCACCTACGTACTAGTACATCAGCTAGTACAAGAGAAAAGGGGGTTGTAGCTTCCTTCCACTAGTAGATGGAAAATGAGTGAAGGTTGGAGCATTCAGTACTCCGGTGCCTATGTACTAGTAAGAGGATCGACTAGCACAAGAGCTAAGGGGGTTGTAGCTCCCTTCCAAGAGAAGCTGGAAAATGGGAGGAGGTTGTAACCTTCTGCAGGTAGAAGCCTGCGTACTGGTATAAGGCTACACTAGTACTGAAATATTGTAAAACAAGTTTCTTATTAAAAGGAAGATAGAGACGAATTGCAGCAGGTGGTTTTCACCCACATTGGGTTTCCACCCTACATCATGGTGTTCATGTGTGCTTCTTGTGTGTGATGATCTGTTATGTTTTACTGCACCTATTTACTGTTCATATGGTTAATAAAGTTCTGATGCACTAACTAAAGATCAACATTTAATGGATTAACTAAATCATAAGTTTATTGGATATACGCTAGTTGCATTAGACACAGTTGCGTGTACACACAGGTTCCGTTAACTGAAGCAGCGTATATGAATCTAAGTATGGAAATGAAAAATTGTTTGATTTGATAATACTGATTGACCCCCCCTCTCAGTATTATTTCCAACAAAATCTACACAAAGCATAATTTCACCAGTTTTCTTTCTGGTAGGTACTAGATTTGAGACCCACTTCGAAAAATATTAGGGGTACATTGATCTTTGTATCGAAAAGTTTCTTGACATCCTTTTCTATCAAAGGAAATTAGATTGGGTTTACTCTCCCAAATTTCTACTTAAAAGGCTTTTGATATTCCTTTTATGGGAATGGTGTGTTGAAGGATACTTGTATCATAATATTTTAAGTCTTCATGGCTCCAGGAAAACACATCAGAGAATTCTTTAAAAATATCAATGTATTTTTGTTTTTCTTTAGGTGGTAAGGATTTGGAAAATTTGACAATTTTTGGGTTCTCTATAGTTCCTATGTTACAATCCTCTACCTCAGCTCCTACTGGTTCACTTTTTGGATTCTTGGCTACATCATTGAAGTCAAAAATCTCTTCTAATGGTACCAATCCTCTTGGTAACACATTGTCCTTTAATTGTAGAACCTCAATTTCTTCTTGATTATCATCAATTTCATTAAACACTATTTCTTTTCCATTTTAATCTATATAATTTTCTAGATCAATATTTATAGACTCAAATCCATATTTCATTTTTAAAAAGTTCTCTATTTGTTTATCATTACTGAAAACTTGCCAATGCCTTACATTATCAGGAACAGTTGGCCTGTGTTTCACTTCCACCACATATTTTTTATTGGGATGAAAAGGAATTTTGCAAGTACTAGTTGAAACATCCAAGGCATCAACTAAAATATTTTTGATTTGAGGGATAATAGACAAATCATATTCAAAAAGCATTGCAAAAACTCTAATACGCCCTACGATCAACACCTCATATTTAGCTATGTTACTAGTTCATTGAAAATTAAGTTTGTAACCATTTCCCTTTTCCATTTTGTGGATGAGTTTACAATGAAAACACCTACCCCTGCTCCATCCTTACTCACATCCCCATCGAAATCCATATTCCAAAGAGCCTCTCCCTCTACATCCTTTTCTTCAGTATCCAATTTTATTACCTTTGTATTATTGATTTTAGCCTCTAAGTGTGAGACTTTATTTTCTACAGATTCATTATTATACAAGATAAATGAATCCATGTCTGAATGTAATGAATAAATGGGATAATTGTTGGGTTTGACTTGACTACTAACCATGAACTTCATCAGTGTCTCCTTGTATAGTCTTTTTGGCTGACCAAACACATGAATGGTACATAAGTCATATCCATTTGCAGAGTGCCTTGTAACTTTTCTCCCTAGGATCTAAAGAGAAACATTCCATACTTTGGAGGTATGTCTACCACTACAATGTCCATGACTATGCTTTTGGTTGGGATTTGAGATAAGGTGACACACAGGTTTTTGATGAGACCTAGGAATCTCACATTGCTGGAATCAAATGAATACAAGTCTTTGTAAGGCCTTGTGATGTCTAAACTCAGCTTTTCCATGATGGCTCTGGGCATCATATTGTGAGAGGCACCAGAGTCAAGCATAACATTATGAAGGATATTGTTATGAATATTTAGGCTACTGTAGAAAGGAGGTATAGCTCCATCCTGATATTTTCCTTCCACTTCTGGTCCAAATAACAATTCAAGATGGTCATCAGTTAGGTTTACTATATTTTTCCCTTCTCCTATCTTCATGGCTTTCATCACTTGGGCTCTGTATGCATTTTTATCTATTAACTTAGTGAGGGGAATATAAATTTTGAATTTAGCCAATTCATTCTCAATGTTTAAGGAGGTTTGAGATTTATCTATGTCCTTAGTGTTCAGGTCTTGTTTCCTCGGATTTTCCTTCTTAGAATCACCTTTAGGCTAACTAGTAGAAGGGGTAGTAGTTTGGGTCTTCTTGGGAGGAATGTCAGCAGTCTTTTTACTCCTCAAGTTATATTGTCTATGTACTTCCATAATTGCATTCTGATATCCTTGTTTGTAGTCTCCAGACTCTAATGGGATGGCTTCTAGTTGTGAGAGTAAGAAAGTATCTTGCTCTTCCTTAGTCAAGAAAATGTGGTCAACTTTGGTTTCCTCAAACAAATTTATTTGATTTTCTTCAGGATCTTCTCTTAATTCGACATCTTCACCAACATAGTTTCTTGGAAGGGAAGCATAATCTATTATTGATCATTGGGGCCTCTTTTCTCCCTTTGTTTGATTTGAGGTGGATTCCTCCTAAGTTTTAGATTTATATTTTGAGGACCACCTTGATTGTCTTGTGGAGAGATTTATCAGCCAAACTTATTATTTCTACCATTATTTCCATGGATCTAACTAGGTTATTCAACTTGGCATTGAATGAGGAAGAAGTAGGTTCCTCTTTAATAGAATCTCTCCTTTCAGCCTTCAGTCTAGCTCTTTTTGCTAACAGATTAGCTTCTACACTAACCGCATTTTTCGGCATCTCCTCAAGACTAGCAGGATTTCTTTCTCTTAGTTGGTAGGACATGTCAGGATCAAATCTTTCTGGGAATTTGACCAAGGCTAGACTTGGTGGTGTTTGTATGGCTATAGGAATAGAGTTATAAATTCTGTTAAATCTGGCACAATAATCCTGAACTGTTTCACCATGTGTTCTTTTAATACTTTCATACTCAGCTAGAATTTGAAGATGGTTTTTCTTCACTTCCCATCTTGCAAGGAATTTTTGATGGAACTGGGTAAGGATTGAGATAGAGGTAGCTTGTAATGATTTGAACCATTTTTTCACTTCCCCCATCAAACTTTGGGAAAATAACCTCATTTTAACCTCATCCTCATATATTTCTTGTAAGTCAAAATAGTCATTCATCTTGTCAACATGTTTTTGAGCAATGATTGGGCCAGTACTATCAAACTGAGGTATCCTACTTTGGTAGTCCTGGGGCATGGCATGAAGTTGTGCAAGTAAAACCAGGGGAGCATACCTACCTACCATGACTAGTGTTTGAGATGTAGATGGAACTATAATAGGTGTGGGTATGGAAGGTATAAAAAGGGGTATAATTACACTTTGATGTGTTGATGTAGAGGTGGTAGTGGTTGAGGATGAAATGGGTGTATTGAAAATGTGGGTAATTATTAGAGGAGCAGTAGAAATAGAAGGCATTTTTAGAGGAATATAAATAACAAGAACCTCTATAGGGGAAAAAATAGTAGGAATCTCTAAAGGGGTAGTATGAACAATGGGAATTTCTAATGGAATATAAAAATTGGGTGGAATTATTGGTGAGGTTGGAGAGGAAGCAATAGAAGAAGAAGAAGAAGGTTTAGGTGATTGATGAAGGAGGGATTTATGCACAATTTAATATAATTGTCTTACAAAGGCTTCAAGATTATCGAAGTGTTTGAGTTCATCATCAACAAATTCTTGTTTAACAGTTTGAGATTTGGGAATGTAAGGTTTTAGCAGGCTTTCATCAATAACCATTTTAGGCACAAGGCTATCAGATTTAATTCTAAATAGACTATGTTCAAAAGCCAAATCAAATTCTATATCTTCTAAAGTGAAAAAATTCTCAGGAAGGGAATTAGCCCTAGGTAGAGTACTTTCACTTGATTCACTCTCAGTTACACTTTTCTTTCTAATTATTTTTTTGGGTTATCTACAATTTTCGGTGGATTTGGATCTAGATGTGCTCTAGTGTATATTCTTTTAGGAGCCAAATCTACTACAATATTTACAAATATAGAATATGTACAACTTAAGAGTGGCAAACAACCTTAAATAATAATCTATTTCTGAGCCACAAACCAAGAAATAGCTTTAAGTGTTGAAACAAAAATCTTACTAGGGAAAATTTAATACAAAATTATATTTGTTCAAAGTCCCCAGTATTGTCGCCAGGATGTTAGCACTCCGTAATTTCTTAAGGTTGTGAAAGAAACCCATAGGTAACCACAGAAATGATTTTAAGTTTAGAAGCTAGCCCTTCTAAACTCAAAGAGGGATCTCTCTTTCATATTTAGATTTGTTTGTAGTGGGATTTTAGGCTAGATGTAAGGTTCAAAATTTGGTTTTTTGGATTGTTTGGTTGAAACTGTAATAGGAAGCCATTGGGAAATGGAATCAGTTGGATTTAAGTAGATCAGTTATAGATTTAACATACAAGTGTAACAGGGAAAGGTAGGGAGACTATCAAATGTTATGAGATTTTTGAAGTGAGACAGAGAAAAAGATTAAGGATCAGTTAAACATAGAGCTTCTAAAAATTCTATATTTAACATCAGTTGGAAAAAAATAATTATTATTCATAAGCTAGAATTGATTGCAATTAAACAAATTCAATTTCTTATTTTTCTTTGAACAAAACAAATAAGGAAAACATATGTGATGACAGAGAAAAAACACATTAACATGAGAGAAAACTTCACCAATGAGTCTGACATAGGAATCCTAAAAATATTTTCTATATTACTAAGAATTGATCACTTGAGCACAATGAACAACTTTACATAAAAAATTCTTCTTTTTTCATACAAGTATCAACATTAATACTTCGAATTCTGGAGTATTTATACAAATTATAATAAAATATCTTGATTGGAAATATCAATATTTATTACAAAATATCTCAAAACTTTTTATATAAATAGAACAAAACTATAGGATATCTAAAACTATTGAGGTTTCTGGCACTATCCTCGAGGGCTATTGTTCATGACTGGGCCCGAAGAAGTGTTGTTATGCTATCTTATTATTGGAGGTGAAATTGATTTACCCAAGAAGTTCACATAGTTTATCCCATTGATCCTCACTTGGGATAACAAACTTTACCAATTTCCTGTAGGGCTCATCTACCTCAGTATACTTTTGAAAGGTAGGCTTGATGATAAATAAGTGTTTGATCTCAATGTTTGATGAATAGGTAAAAATCCAAAGCCTCCATAAAAGCCTTCCCTGTGATGCTTCCTTTGATGCTAGAAAACTTTGATTTATCTCTTGCAATAGTATATAATTCTTGGTGCTAATCTTCTAAGCTAATCAGCTTATCTCCAATTCCTATTAATCTTGGCAATCTCTTCTGACTAATAACATTAAAATTTATATAAAACTCCTTAATGTTGGACTCCATATTGTGACATTTGTTTTCTAACTGTAGCATTAGGTTCCTTTTAGTGAGGACCCTTATTACCTCCAAAATTGTTTATGTCCTACCTAGAATTTTGAATTCTTCTAATTTTTCCTTGGTTTTTGAATTCAAAATCCTTATTAGTGCAGTGGATTCTCCAAGCTTCTACCCCAAATCTACTTTTACATCTGAAACAACCTCCTTTGATCTTTGTATTAGCTCTTCCTGCTCAAAAATAATCTGAATTGAGTACCATATCTCAGTCATGGCCTCATTTATTTCTACCCATATATTCTCCTTTTCCTGTGCCAAATTTTATGCCATTTCAAATTCACTTTCCAATTGCTCAATATTTTGGGTTAGCCTATGATATTTTTGTAGTTCTGTTACATATGAATGATCTATTTTTAATTTCTTCTCCTGTAAATTTTTGAGTTGGTCCTTTAATTTTTCAATTTCGTGCCCCTGAATGGACAAATCTTCCATAGCTTTAACCATCTCATTTGAGGAATTTTTGTTCTATGCTTTTGTTGTTGTCAATGTAGATGCTCCTACTATGGTTGCGACTAAAATATGGGTTGTTGTTAGTGGAACTATTTCTAGTTGTGATGATTTCTCCTTTTCCTTCAGCAGTATATCCATCTCAACCTCCATGTCCTTAATCTAGTTATTTTGTTCAATTATAATCTTTAACATGTCCTCCTTTTGTTTCTCAAGCTCCCCAACTTCCTTAGTTTGAGGGTCTTCTATAAAGGGCAGCTTGAGTTGCTTCTTCGATGCTGCTATGTCTGCATTCTTTCTCCTCACAATTTATTTTGCTTCTTTCACATCACTGGGATCATAGCCCAGATTGATTTCCAGGTCTTCTAGTGATTTAATATTTGTGTCTTTGGCCAGAGATGAGATATTTTCAAGTTTTAACTGATATTGTATGTTGCTGACTAAGGCCTACAATTTGGATGTTTTCATGGTAGTATTGGTCAGAGTAGAGTACAACATCTCACCAGTTTGTTCATGCATGTCCATTTGGTCAATAGGGTGAATCTGATTGACATCAAAAGAAAATATGGACTTCTTGTAATCAGCTGGAGTCTTTGGAAATGGGATTTGTGCTTGAAGGAATTTTCATTTTCCCCTTTTCTATGTCAAAGGCTAAAAGAAGCCTATGTTGTGAGGAGGTTGTTTGCTTCCAAAATTGGGAGTATGTGGTGGTTTTGAGTAGTTCATTTTTCTTCTTGATTTATTTAAATTTGGAAAAAATGTTTGGTTCAGCCTGGACTTGAACCAACTGTGTTCTTTGAGTTGTATCTAGGGGGTCTTGGGAAGCTGAGGAAGATGGAGATCCTATGAGGATATCTTCCTCCCTTGTAGAAACATGAGGGGCTATTAGGACTGTGGTGTCCTGCTCCTCATCCTCCTACAGAAAAATTGGTTTAGGATTAGTCTGTTGCTTATTCTTGTATATCAAAAACTCTTTGAATCCAATCTTTGTCACTAAAGGAAAATCATCCTCCCTTGGCTGCTTGTCCTATTTTTCTTGAGGTACTGGAGTTTGTGAGGTAGTTGTGGGTATCACCTATTCTTCTACCTCTTGTAGTGTATTCTCCTCCCACTGACTTTGATTCATAAACTTCTCTATCTTTGGTCTAGCAGTGTGAATATAGGGAGTGGTTTTCTACTCCACACTTAGTTTGGAAATGATGCCAAAAGGGTTGTATGACTAGGTGAAACTCAACTTGAAATTCATTTTCTTAAGGAGCAAATCTACATCCTTACTTGCTGCCCTAGTGTTACATATAAATGGTCCAACTTGTGCCTTGATTTTAAATTGAGACTTCTTCTCTGCTACAACAAAATGGAGATCATCCATATGTATCATATGTTTTATATATTCTAATGAGAATATCCTCATGGGAACAAATTTTGGGAGCCTGTATGGTGGAGATTCACACCCATAAACTCTAATCTCAATATAGTTTTGGTACAAGTACCAATCTCCTATCTTAGTCTGCTCATTGAGATGCATAATTATTTGTATCTCTAGTCCTATTCTAGGCTCCACATCATTGTTTAGCAAGCATGCAACTGTATATGGGAACTGCTCTACAAAATCATTGAAGGTAAACTCATTGGAATGCT
This sequence comes from Pinus taeda, assembly GCA_000404065.3. Classification (NCBI taxonomy): domain Eukaryota; kingdom Viridiplantae; phylum Streptophyta; class Pinopsida; order Pinales; family Pinaceae; genus Pinus; species Pinus taeda. The sequence continues at coordinate 74,958 of APFE030320645.1, forward strand.
TCCTCATCAAAGAAGTCCAACGAATTATTGATTGAGCATTGCCTTGCTCCTAGAATTTCTACATTGGAAATTGAAACCTGTCTCCTTGATGATAAAGAAATAGATAAACAATTACTAAAGCATATTTGAAATTTCCTTCAATAGAGAACTTTAGGAACTGATCATGGATTGTATCTATAAGAAACTGATTGTAATTGAAAATAAAGGGTTTTTCACCAGTTGTAAAGATTGATAAAAAACCAATAATGGCCTCATCAACCCACTGATCGGATCGGTAGCCCAGTAAACATGAAACAATGGAAATTATCTGCTTGGTCATATCTAAGAACATAGAGGATGAATACGAGGGGTTCTTCTTTGGTAGTTGGGCATTCTCTGGTAGAAAAGTTTCAAAATATTGGCTCTTTGTGGGAAGGTCAGGTTCTTGTAGAATTCCATGAGGGAATCTATTGAAAATGGCTTTAAGGAGTCAGAATTTGGGATTTGCAGCATTTGGTTGATTGACTTAGGGGTTATGGTGAATAGAATGTCTCCATTCTGGGCCACAATTCCCCTTTGACTAGGAATATATCTAAACTAACACCAGGAGACAAATTCATGGAAGTGGTGTGTCTAGGGAAAGATGAATTGGGGTAGGAGAGAGTCTAAGAGACTCAGCTCATTGCTATGATCTAATAAATGTTTCTTTAACTAGTTGTGAAGTTCGTATATATCGAATTTACAACTAGTTTCAACAATTTTTTATTGTAGATCCACCAAGGGTTGATGCTCTAGGTCTAGGATAGGAGGTAGCATGGGATTGTAATTTGCGTCTTTAGGTTTACCTTTAGGAGCCATGATAGGAAAGAAATGAAATCAGAGTTTTGAATTACCCAGGAAAATGGTTGCAGGTTGGTATACAAAAGCAAACTCATATTTTGTTGGATGTGTAGGTCGCAATGGGGGTCTGGATTACTGTAGCAGTGGCAGGTTCTGTTGACTTGGCACTGCAACAAGTTCTGGTGCGCAGATGGGACACTGTAACAAATTTGATATAATTAGCAACTTGAAACAAAAACGAGAAGGTGGATAAAATAGGTTTTAGTGGTTAACATAGGCAAAATGATGTACCGTTGTGATTTAACAGTTGAAGGAGCCAGTCTGTTGTCGTAGGAATGGGTAAAAATTAATTGACCAATGACTTGATGTTGAGGTCGCCAAAGCACAGGTGATATTTTTGTATTGGGGTTGAATGGGGTTGAGGGTTGGTGTGGCTTGGCATCAGAGCGAGGTGCTTATGGGAGGCCACCTGGTGGAAGGGGAATGGACGAGAGAGGGAGGAAGTCAACAGTCGCGAGGGTAAATGGGATGCAGAGGAAAATGTGGTTTTCGGAGGGGGGGGGGAGACAGTTTGTGGTATTAGGTGGGGGGTGTGAAGCACCTAAGAAGCCACCATGTTTCCCAACATGGTAAAGTGCTTTCTGCCTTTTTGAACCCCCCTTGTGATTAAACGTCAAAGGGGCTCAAGGGGGGCCAAATAAGATTCCTTGTCGTTTATCTGGGCGGGGTGAAACCTTATCCATTCAATTTTGCGGTGATTTTATTCGCTACACGACAAAAGGGTCTTTTTCACAATGTGACAAGAATTTTTTCCTTTTTAAACTTTATTCATATCTTTGCATATGATATTTGTGCTTATAGCAAGTAAAGTGGACTTATTACATTTACGTTATTTACAAGTTAATTAGACCACAATTAGACAATGCAGTCTAATTAATAAAATTTGGCTAATCTAATATACTTTCAAGTTAAACCATGATTAACAGTGTGGTAAACCAATTTTATTTTACCTTGTCCAGTTTAACCACGGTTACACTATGTGGTTAAACATTCTCTTATCAAAACTAATTACATTTAATCAAGCCTAATCACGCTTAAATGGTATGATTAAATAAAGTAATCTATTTATCTAACTTCAATGTGGCATTTTAACTAGCAGCACATTATTCAAACTTTCTAAGGTATTACTAATGCATTTTTCATTTTTTGAGTGGCATTTAGACTTTCTCACTTATTATTTTGGGGTATTTTTCATTGTTTTTTCTATTTTCTCATATTTTCTGGTTTTTCATTCTTTTCTCTCTCTCACACACACACACAATGATATATATATATATATATATATATATAATATATATATATATATATATATATATATATATATATATATATATATATATTATTATATATAGATATAGATATAGATATAATATCGATATTATATCTATATATTATCTATAGATATAGATATAGAATAGATATAGATATAGATATAGATAGATATATGATATACATATACTATTACATATACATTATACATATATATATATATATTATTTTTTATTTTCTATTATTTTCTTCTATTTTGGAAATAATTTACAGAATGGAACATTAATTACAACATTTCATATCGAAAAATCAACATCTTATAGTCAACTCATCCTATAAAATATAGGACCCTAACAATGACTCTTTAAATTCTATGCCTATTCATATTCGATAAATGACTCATTACATTCCAATGTGTGGCTTTTCATATTCCACATGTGTCCGTTGGACTTCATTACATAACACTTATTACATAAAACAATTTACCAATGACATAATGGCCTAGTAAGAAAAAACTAACAATGGGATAAAACTCATCAAATGGATAACTAATTTGCTTCCTCGTGGATTTTGTTTGTAATGTAAGTGTGCCATGATCTAAACTCCTTTGTGATGGGTTCAACCCAAATTGGAAAGTCCCCTTTATAGTGCATATTCACCTCCAATGTGGCTGTCAGTATGTTCTTGGAGCTTGACTGTACATTATTCCACATCCATGAGGTCTTCATGTGTGCTTTGACTAGTGGAAAGACATACTGTAGAATGATGTCTTTGGTTACCTCAACGCCTTCCCATTTTGTTTCCTGCTTGATTCATTCAATATATTATTTGATCTCCTGGAGGATGACTTCCTTGCCTTTAATTGCTTCATGAGTTCTGATGGTGGGCATCCCATGTTTTAGTGTTAGAGACTCAAATCCATTGTCCAGTCGATTGTACGCAACCATAGTACTAATCAACTGTGCTCCAAGATGCAAGTAATTTTGTAGGTGGAGTCTCAACTGAACCATATCTATTTCTGCAGAAATTTTATCCCTCTTTTCCAAATGTGGCAGAGCATCTGGATATTTGGCAGTCCACTCCTGCATCTAGTTGACCACTCTGTTTGTTATTTTTAGGAGTTTCACCACTTCCTGTGTTTTCTTGTGAATGCCAATGAGAGGAGCCATGACTTGTTGTATAAGTATCATCTCATTATATAGTCCCACTATGGTATCCTCCACTGGCCCCAACTCTTCTTACATGGATGACTACCATTATGTGGAGTTGAAGTTCTATGATGACAACTATTGGTTCTCTGCTACAAGATGTTCTTCTTATTACTCCAGTGTAGTGATTTCTCTTCTCAACTTGGCATTCTCATTCAACAATCACTCAGAGTTATCCTGTGCCACTGTAGTGAATGCAACATTTTCTACTGTAACTACCCTCATATTTATTCTAGTGTTGGCAATGATCAACTTCTATGTAGAAATTGAGACTGGGTTATGAGGATCCTTTGAGAATATTTATGCCTATTTGTATGATCCTCTTCTTCAATTGATCGAATGTTACACTACACACATCCATGCCTTGGTTTGTTGATGGAGGCGGGATCCCCATCTCTCCAAATGAAATATGAACACCTGTAAAAGGATGCTCTCCTGGAGTATCTGGTTCTTAGTCCATTGTCTAGATGGTATATTCTTCCTCAAACTTCTCCTCTTCCAGCTCTTAAGTCAATTGTTCTTCTTCCAATCTTTGTGCTGCTTCTTCCTCTTAGGACTGCCTCAATTACTCTTCTTGTATCCTCCTCTTCTCTTCGTCTTCTGCTTGTTTCTTCTCCAACAAATCATCCTGTTAACTCTTCCTCTCTTCTTATTCTGCTTCTCCTCTCTCCTGCTCTTCTTAAATAACTCCTAAGTTTAAGGGGCCATATTTTGATTTCTTGTTGCTCTCACCTGTCTTGAGTTGGTGGATCATGGGGTAAAATGGCCTCTATTAGTGGATGTGTCTTCATGTTGGCATTTTTCCAATTATTTATCTTCTCATCTTTTGTTGTGGAAATTGATGAGTGCCCTATATTGTGTCTGATCCTTTGACAATGTTGCCTAATAATTCGCCTAGGATCATATCCATGGAAGTCTTTAGTGGTGAAATGTAGATGATCCAAATCATGTATCTATGTTTTTATTTATTTGTGACTCCTTAATTCATACAATCTGATCCTCAATGGAAAGCTATGCCAAGGGGTTTTATTCCTCCTGTGGAGAATTCTTGAAAATCCCTTGTTCGGCTAATTGGGAACTTCTTGCATGACCACTTTGTTTGTCACATATCGTGGCATAAGATGAGGGTATATATGAAAAATAAAACAATTGATATGTGTACCCTATGGGACTACAAACCAATCCATGATATATCGAAGTGAATCCTTCACTTGATTGATCATGCAAGGAGGAACGATCTCAAAAATCATGTGAAAGGTCACTATAATGAAATTTTCAACTAAATTTTCATATATGCCTCTGAAGCTTGTTTCTAATAACACTCTACAGTGGAAGTAAGCCAAGAACTTCTCCTTGGGATTCTAGTTCCATTTCATTCCCAAGAAATGCATACTATGCACATATTATGTCTAAAAGAATTGCAAACACGTATAATTCTAGTGCCTAGTTCGCGTGTAAAGATGCTTTTTCCTGCATGGCCTGGCATTGCAACTCAAATGATAGGATATCTTCCCAATTGAAAGCTCTCCCATGGGTAACTACTACATTAAGCATGTATATCCAATTCTCTTGGAACACCTCACCATTCTTCCTTATGCAACCATGTGTTCAAGAAGATAATGAGGGTGCATTGTCAGCACTCCAAAGGGATGAAGGATGAGATTAACAAGGCTTAGGGCCTTCACGATGTGCCCATGTGCTTAAGGAAAAAGAGGGTGCACTGTCACATGTTGAAGGGATAAATGGAGATGCTTCGTGCCTTCATGATGCGCTCATGCACTCAAGAGAGGTCACAGTCCTTCGTGGTGAAGAGGTGTGCTTTTGAGGGAAACTTGATCAAACAAGGTGCAATTCGAGGTTGATAGATCTTCGAACTCAAGAAGTGTGCCCTGCCTTTTGGAAGCTCATAAACAAGTTTGAACAACAATATTGGATGATAAGATGAGGAAGAGAAATATTTGCAAGGCTTTATAGTTGTTGTCACATGTGTGGTGGAATATGAAAGGTTTCAAGAATGTGAAGAGTTCATGCATGCAACAACATATTAACACTTGCAACATGAAGATTCAGTAGAAATGCTAGCAAACAAACTAAAAAATGAAGGAGTGCACTCAATGAGGGCCCACTCATTTAGGTCAAAGGAGTGCACTCAAGTTGAGCACATGTCTTCATCAACTTTAAGTGCGCTTATGCTTTTCCAAGTGTTTTTCTTTCTTTTTGCTTTTTTTTCATGCTTTTGTACAATTTTCAAGTTTGTTCATGGTGATAAGGAAATTTTCTAAGTTAATAAAGACCATGAGTTCACCTAACCAAGAACCAAATAACTCAAACACTTATAATGGTTAAGTGACAACGCATAAGAAACATTGACTTAGGAGAATGTGACACTAGAAGAAAATTCATAGATAACAAATAAAACAACATGATGACTCAAGGGGGCTTTGAAACAACAATTATCTTTTAGCCTCCAAAATTTGGCATAGGCAAACATTTTGGAGGGTCATTCTCATAGTGACAACATTTGGCAACACAATGGGAGAAACCTAGCTTCTCTGAAATGGTTTCATTGTAAGCATAAAGTCTAATTTCTTCAAGAAGTATTGATTCAATCAGTGAGTTATCTTAGCTCCCCACTCTTACCCAATTAAAGATATAGTCTCCCCTATTCCATTACTAGGCACACACAAAAATAAAACCAACAATGTCGTTATCCTATCGATGTAAGTATGGGTAATATAGTATGGATAATTAAAGGAAATTAGAGTGTCAGATTTACATCTTTGGAAATGCTCCACTTCCAACAGGCCTGGATAGTACCCCAACGAAGTTACTTCAGGAACACAAATGTTTCTTCATTGCCAGTGAGCCTGGACAGTACCTAAATGAAGTCACTTGCTTCACCTCCCTACACAAGAAGCCTTTCTTTTCTTTCACCCTTTATATTTTCTTTTCTTTTTCATAGAACTATGCATAGGCACTTATTATCTTTTCTCATGGGAAGAAGAGGGATCCCAACTTATTGAGAGCAGAGGAGGTTACTCCTTTAGAGACAAGTTTTAGACCTTTGATGCTTTGATCACTAAAAATTTTCCCCTTATCTTACTCTACACAGATAGATAAGCAAGAACACATTATTTATAACAGGACCAAGCATAGGAATGGGAATCCTAAATAGATGCGGGCTTCATGGTTTTGTTACAGTTTCCTTACTAAAGGATCATATTTCCATCAAAAAAATCATTGAATCGAAAGTGATAAACCAAATCAAGGAAGAGGGTAACATATAAGCCAAGGGTTTCACAGCACTACAACATGCCTTAAAAAATATTAGCCACGTCATCTCAAAGCTCAAAACTGACTTTATTCGAAGACAAAGAAAACCAAAAGAATAAAATCAATATATGAAAGATGAAAATTAAATGCGTCTAACTACGTGCAACCTAGCCTAACCTAAATAGTGTAGGGTTGGATCATGTAAAGTGAAATTTCCAATGTATCCATAGAAGCCACTCCCAACCTTTAGACCATAATATGTGATCATGAAGAATCACAAGAAAAAGTAGTGTAGTGAACAAAAGAAACTATGAAAACATCTACACTAACTGACGAAAACAAGAAGTGCAACCACAATGGTGTATTGCACTTAGCTTCTCTTTCAAGCAATAAACTCCACAACAACAAAAAGCTATCTAGACTGTGATTGTATAAGACTTTGGAAAGCATGCAAGTGCAAGCCATGTGACATGGGTTCAGACCAACAAGAATTTTCTAATTAGTCTGCAATGGGATCATGGAAGCAACCTTTAGGGAAAGATAAACAAGAAAGATTAAACAAGGACAAATGTTTTTCATAACCAATGGTATCAGGTTGACCACACCCCAAGTTGTCGTGCATGTGAGATTCTTGGATGGATAATGAAAAATACTCGTTAAGATTCTTCTTTGTCTGTACATTACAGATCATATATTTTCTTGATATGGGATGTAGTAGTGGAAGATCAATAGTCAAATTAAATCTCCTCCCCTAGGTGTTGAATAATTTTATGTGAAGAAAATATTCATCCCTCAAGAGAGAGTCAACATCCCATGTGATGACCTGAATGATAAAATTGTGTAAAATAATCATAAAGTTACCAAATCCACAAACATCATCATGGTGATAAGAACATGGCATAACCATCAGCGTAGGATGAAGTGTCCTACTCAACTGACTTAACTTTGAATCTTGAAAAAAATGATAATCAATCTAGGAAAACACGGTCAACTTCTTATAAAACAAGATCCATTATTTAAATCACGAGATTCAAAAAAATATAGATTTTCAAGATCACTGCAAAAATATTCGATGATAAGCATATCTTTTTCTTGATCAAAAGGAGATATACCTGAAAGAAAATCACTGCTAATCGCCTCAGTCTCCATTTAAAATTTCTGCAAATCCAAATCTTCATGTAAAAACAAAGGTTCATCCATATTACTTGAACAATCATCATTGTATAATTCAAAGAGAAGAAAATCATTGGGGTCATGTCTATCCAAGGGTTCGGTTTGATTAATGAGGGAAGGATCGACTAGACAAATTTCAAGATTAGTAGATGTTTGATTAATAAAATTGTATGAATCACCATCGTGGAAAATATGTGAAATAAAAATTAGTTCTTCATCAGCGAATTGATCTCCGATTTCATCGTTGGTTGAGGTTCAAAACAAGGAACACCAAAAGGGGGAGGACATGGAACGAAAGGCAGGTTTGGTTATCCCTCGAGATGCTGAAATTATTTTGGATTGGGAAGACATGAGGAATCAAATTCAAAATATTTCTTTGACATTCAGACTAAGAAACGAAATTTCTCATCTAAGAACTGCCAGTCCACATCCTCATCTGGGAAATCATAGAAAAGATGAAGAAATCGATCATCGAAGTGTTCCATGGATTCATTCGGTTCCATTCTAGGTTGATCAATTTCATTAAGAGCATATTGATATTTGTATTTATCAAAGACATGATGATGTTCATTCGCCAAATGCTTGAAATATTTGATAGAAGTAGTGGGTAAAGAGTAGCACCATTTCATCGCACGACCATCCAATGTAAGGGTAAACAATCGTGCAAGGATTTCCTCAAAATAAACACCACTTCAAAAATAAAATTGAACGAATTGAATCACATAATCAAGGATAATTGCAGTACCCTTGCCATCGAATTTAAGATGTGAAAACTTATGTAAAAATTCCACGAGGATTCAAAGATTTAAAGCTTCGGTAAAACACCTCAAGATTATGATCTAGGATGAAGCCATTAAATGTAAGAGATTAAACAGACTTCACAAGCTAACTTTCCATCTGGCCCTCCTTCTAGCACCAAAAATGTTGACGGTGCTGGATGTTGCCAACATTGTAAGGGGATCTCCCCAATGTGATCTCTCAAGTAGACCTCACACTATTTGGTGTAGGAGTCCCATCTGTTCATACAATCCATTCACAGTTGGAATTTGTTAAGATATTCCTTTGGTACCAACCAACACGAGAGAACACACACTACTTTGGAGCAGCAAGAATTTGGGCTTTGTGAGACATCCAATGTTAGGTATACAAGGGAGATTTCCATGACTAGTGAGAGAAATGAGACACCAGTTAGAAAAGTAATAGTAATATCCTAAAGGGGGTCCCAGGAGTAAAGAGAAATACTTGTTGAGTACCTTCAGATTAATCCACATAATAAACAACAATCATTAAAACATAACAACATTTTTTCAATAATAGCCATAGCTAAGCAACAAATTAGTTCATTAACTCAGTATGTAAATAAAGTAACATATACAATAAACATAACTAGATTAGTCCAACTACATCTACATACATGTACGAAGGAATGTCATCTCATTAAGCTTCTGAATAAAAGTGTAAGATCCCAAGTACACTATTACATGAATGAAACATTATATCCAATAGTGGAACACGAAGCCACAACTTGCTTCTCCAAAGAATGATACATCTCCTTTCTCTTACAATAGAATCCAAGGAATGACCTCTATAATATAAAGCCTTCCAAAAACCATTTGCTTGAGTTATGAGGAGCTATTTATAACAATAGAAAATGACGTTTGAGCTTCATCATGACTCTTTAAATTCTATGCATGTTCATATTCTATACATGACTCGTTACATTCTGATGTGTGGATTTTCATATTCCACATGTGTCCCTTGGACTTCATTACATAACATTTATTACATAATACAATTTGCAAATGACATGGTGGCCTAATAAGACAAAGATGACAATGGGACAAAACTTATCAAATGGATAAATCATTTTCTTTTTCATGGAGTTCACTTGTTGTAAGTGTGTCATGCTCTAAACTTGTTTGCGATGGCTTCGACCTGAATTGGAAAGTACCCTTTGTAGCACATCTTCACCTCTAATGCCTCCATTAGTATGTTCTTGGAAATTGATTGTACATTATTCCACAACCATGAGAGCTTCATGTGTGATTTGACTGGTGCAAAGACATACTACAAAATTATGTCTTTGGTTACCTCCAGGCCTTCTTGTTCTATTTCCTCCTTGATTTGTTCAATATATTCTCTAATATCTTGGAGGATGACTTTATTGCCTCTGATTTCTTCAAGAGATCCGATGACAGACATCCCATGTTTTGTGTTAGATACCCAAACCCATTATGCAGTCGATTGTACGCAACCATAGTGCTAATTGACTATGCTCCAAGATGAAACTAATTCTATAGGTCGAGTCTCAACTAAACCCTATCTATTTCTACGGAAATTTTATCCCTCTTTTGGAAATGTGTCAGAGCATCTGGATATTTGGAATTCCACTCCTGCATTTGGTTGACTTCTTTGTTTTCTATCTTTAGGAGTTTCACCACTTCCCGTGTGTTCTTATGAATTCCAATGAGAGGATACATCACCTATTTTATGAGTATCATATCATCATATAGTCACACCATGCTATCCTCCATATGCCCCAACTCTTCTTGCATGGATGACTACAATTTTGTGGTGTTGAAGTTATGTGATGACAACTATTGGTTCTCCACTGCAAGATGTCATGCTTGTTACTTCAGTGTATAAATTTCTCTTCTCAACCTAACATTCATGTTCAACAGGTACTCAGAGTTATCATGTGTTGTTGTAGCGAATGCAACATTTCTACCATAGCTACCCTCATATGTCTTCTAGTGTTGGTTGTGTTCAACTTCTATGTACACAATGAGCCTAGATTCTAGGGATCCTTTGAGAAATATCTATGTTTTTTTTTTTGTAACATCCTATTCTTCAACTAATAAACCATTACACTGAACACATCCATGCCTCGGTCTTCTGGTGAAGGTGTGATCCCCATCTCTCTAAATGCAAGATGACCACCTATGAAAGGATGCTCTCTTGGAGTATCTGGTTCTTCCTCCATTGGCTAGATGGTATCTTCTTCCTCAAACTTCTCCTCTTCCAACTCTTGAGTCAATTTTTCTTCTCCCAATCTATGTGCTTCTTATTCCTCCTTCAACTACCTCTACTACTCTTCTTCTATCCTCCTCTTCTCTTCATATTCTTTTTATTGCTTCTCAAACAACTCATTCTGCAAAATATTCCTCTCTTCTTCTTCTTCTGCTTCTCCTATCTCCTACTCTACTTAAATAAATCCTAAGTTTAATGGATCATCTTTCCATTTCTGGTTGCTCTCGTATGTCGAAGAAAATTTGATCCTTTTCTTGGGAGCTAGTTTCCTTGATTGAGGTGTTACCTCCTCCTCTTCCTACACTTGCAAGTCTTGAGTTGGTGGATTGTGGGGTGAAATGGCCTCCATTAGTGGACGTGTCTTCATGTTGGTATTGCACCAATTCTTTATCTTCTTATATTCTGTTGTGGAAATTGATGAGTATCCTATATTGTGTCTGAACCTTTGATAATGATGCCTAATAATTCACATAGGATGATCCAACTCATGTATCTATGTTTTCATCACCTTATAACTATTTAATTAATACAGTATAATTGTCAATGGAAAGACAGGCCAAGGAGCTTTCTTCCTCCTGTGGAGAATTCCTAACAATCCCTTATCCATTTGATTGGAAACTTCTTACATGACCACTTTGTTGGTCACATATCACAACATAAGATGAGGATATATCTAAAAACTGAAATACCTGATGTATGTCCCATTTGGGAATATAAACCAATCCATGATATCTTGACGTGACTCCTTCACCTGATTGGTCATGCAAGGAGGATCGATCTCAAAAATAATGTGAAAGGTGATGGCAATGAAGTGTTCAACTAATTTTTCATATACGTCTCTAAAGCTTGTTTTTTATAACACTTTGCAGTGGAAGTAAGCCAAGAACTTATCCTCGACATTCCAGTTCCATTTCATTCCCTATAATGTATACCGTGCACATATTCTATCTAACAGAAATTCATACATGTAGAGCTTTGGTGCCTAGTTCACCCATAAAGATTCTTTTGCCTGCCCAACCTGACATTGCAACTCAAATGATAGGATATCTACCCACTTGAAAACTCTCCCATGGGTAACTACTATATTGAGCATGTATATCCAATTCTCTTGGAACACCTCAACATTCTTCCTTATGTGCCCATGTGATCAATAAGACGATGAGGGCACATTATTAGCACTCTGAAGGGATGAAGTATGAGATTAACAAGGCTTCAGGGCTTCACAACACACCCATGTGCTCAAGGCAAAGGAGGGCACATTGTTACATACTAAAGGGCTAAATGGAGATGGCTTGTGCCTTCATTATGTGCTCATGCACTCAAGAGAGGATGCAGTCCTTTGTGGTGAAGAAGTGCACTCTTGAGAAAAACTTGATCAAATCGGGCAAAATTTTCAAGATTGATCAGGGCTAAGCTCAAGAAGTGTGCTCTACATGTTGCTCAGAAACAAGTTTGAACAACAAGACTGGATGATAAGATGAAGAATAGAAATATCTACAAGGCTTTACATTTTTTGTCACATGCATGGTGGAAGATGAAATGTGTTAGTGTCTATGAGTCACCAGTGACAAAATGTACTCTTTCCATGTGGTTGATAGGGTTATTAGGTCAAATTATTATAGTTTCAAATAAATTTTCAAATAAAATTTGATCATTGGTCAATTCTAGGTCATTACTACTCCCTCCATACACAAGGTCATAAAATGTTGTCATGGTCTTGTCATCACTCCTTGTGATGGGTCACTAGAAGAGTGCTTGGTCATCATATCACTGCAAGGTTTCAAAGGTCCTTAATCATGGTTTTAGGTATTCATTTGGTGTCATTATTAGGTCATATCATCATTGTCATTTAGGAATCATATCACTACCAGAGTCATCACGGGATTTAGTAATTAGGAAAATGTGTTTTCAAAATATTTCAAAGGTACATGTACCACTCAATAAACATGTAACTTTGCCTATAGTACACTATCCTATCATTTCATTTCTCAAAAAAACATGTGATGTCACTCCATGACCTAAGCAAAAAATCAACTTTTGAGCTATACGAAGACCATTCAAGCATTCTAATTCATCATTTCATCTTCATTTGGCACCTATCCATCATCAAGCTTCATCCCAACCACCAAAGCATTTAAATTCCTCATTAAAACCCTTGCTTACCTAGCTTCGTTACACTTCTCGTAGTTTCGTTGCACTTCTGGAACCTTTGTTGCGCTTTTGGAAAAGGAGGAAAACCAAAGCATTGAAAGTGTCAAATCAGCATCAAACAAATTCTAGAGATTCCCAGTGAAGTAAGTGGCCTCTCATCATCTCTTATTCAGCTAATTATCTTCACTAAATGGTGAAAATCCCTCTCCTAGGGTTTTCGTTGCGTTTTTTGTTTCCCTTGGTTTTTGGTTGATTTCAATAAGAAAAAACCTATATTTTTTTCTTTATCACCCCCATACACACCTTATCTACCTCTCCCAACTATTTACCATACCTATTCCCTTCATTTTCCCTAAAACCCTAAGCCTACAATGCGCTTTTGCAGAAATCTACGTTAGGGCTATGTTTGTCCTTTTCCCTACTTCCCCTCACTCTTTTCAAGAAATTTCACTTCCCTAGCCTCCATAATATCTATCCCCACCCCCTACAATTTTCCCACAAATTTCACTAATCCATATCCCATCCATTCCCTTTCCTAAACTAGCTGGCCCATTTTGCCCTGTTTTACCAATTCTACCCTACCCTTTCCTCCTAGCAAACCTAGGGTTTCTATCATGAAAACTGAAACCATGGACAATGAGAAAAATAAATGCAATAAGGGAAGTCTTATATCCATATTTGAACCATCCATCATCAAAGAGATCAATGTTTCATCATATATCAAGAAATCATTTGAAGATGATGGTTTCCTAGGGTTTTGTGAAAGAATTCAAGAGGTAGGTTGCCATGCCATGTTAACAAGCATCTTTGCTACAAAAATTAGGAGGGATAAGACTACAATAATAGGGATTGACTTCATCATATCAATAGAAGCGATAGCTTCAGCCACAGGTATCCCTAACCAAGGAGAGATCTGGTTTAAAGGGATGGATTTGGACATTGAAAACTACAAGATCTTCCTAAAACCACATTACAAAGATGCTCCCTCACACTTTTTTCCTTTCAAAAAGTTGTTGGACAGATATGCTCCATTGATGAAGATGGTCATGAAATATCTTACCTATTAAGGGATATTTTAAAGGTTGTACCAGTCCATCAAACCACTGAACTTGTCTCATTACTTATTCAGAAGCATAGTCAAGATGACTGAAAAGGTACAAAGAAAAGGGAAATATCACAAGGAAAACCTATTTCATCATGGTTTGTTCAAGTTCATTGTTATTCATTAAATTTCACAGGTTAGTATCTCATGGGAGACATTCTTGTAATCAGATGCCTTTATGTCTACCACTAGTTAACCTGCAAGTCATAACACTCCATTAGCACCACCAAGGCCACAGGAAGTTGGCTCATCCAACAAGTTTTCTGTCAGAAAAACACCTAGGGAAGAGATCACATAGACCTACAAGAAGGGGAAAACATTGGTTTTTTCCCCTAAGATCACTAAAGAGGTATCTACACCTAGAACTCTGACTAGGTCACAAACTAGACAATTGCCTAAGGAAACTACAGTTGAGAAAGTTCAAGGAGAAATGGAGCAGTCACCTAGTCATGTAACTGAGTCACCCTTGCAGCAAGATGAGGAGGGGATACCTCATGAACAAGAAATCTTGGACCATGCAGAGAAGTCAGATGCAGATATGATCAAGGAATAACATGCACAAATCTAAGCACTCAAAGATGATATTGCCAAGGAAAACTACATGGTGGCCTTCTTGAAACAAGAAAACAGACTTTTGAAGGTGAGCTTGATGCAACATAGTACCTCAAAAGTCTTTCAATCATCCATCAAAGCAAAGGAAAAAGGTAAAACAATGATTGTTTTAGAAGAGCTAGTTGAAGACAAGGAGCCATCTCCTTCGTTAGTACAAAAAGACCCTGTTGACACTATTGCAACTGAGCTTGAGAAAGACAAGGAATATTTGCTTGAGAATGTCAATGAGAACTTGGAGAAGCTCTTGAGGAGGGAAAATAGAGACACCAAGCTTCATAGGCACATGGCAAGACACTACTACACCAGGAATTCGATTTCCAAAATTAGGGTTAGAAGCATGAAAAGGAAACTTAAGAAAACCCTAATCAAGCTAAGGAAGACGGATAACTTGGATTTTCTCGTTGAGGCCTCTCTAGATGTCTAGGCCACCACTCAAAGATGTTAAATATGAAGTTTCAGCCAATTTTGAGAAATCTTGGTCAATTTTTGAATTTTTGGTGAATTCTCGCAATTCAGTTACACAGAAGCGAAGCATGACCACGTTGTGCTTTTTCACAAGGCATCCAAATCATAAATGTCTTTCATGGATGGATATACCTTGACCCTTACATCATAATCATGTAATTTCTTTTCCATGTTAGCTCATAATTTTGGAGAAAAGTTCAAAAAATAGGTCATTTTTCATGTTTCTGCCTCCTTTTTGCACCCCATGCTACACTTCTGGAGTAGCCTTGAGAGATTTGATTTTTGGGTGTAATGGAGGTGGATTTTTGCAGGATTAAAGGTTCAGTGGTATTTTCTATACATCCTAGGCTATCTTCACATACCTTCATTTTAGCTTGAGGATACATAACAATTACCAAAAAGGGCTTCACAAAAGTACGTTGTGCTTCTGCAGAGGCACATTGCGCTTTTGATATTTTCGCTACGCTTTTTCCAGGAAGTCAAATTTCAATGTTTAATAGGTCAAAATCACTTTCACTTGATGTAACTTGTCTTCTTAGATGTTTTGATGATGTAATTGAATATCATAGTGATAGTTAAGGTCATTTTCATGTAAATTTGGTGGTCATAAATGCTTGTAAGGTCAACTAAGTTGGTCTTATTCTAAATAGGAAGTTGGTTTCTAACCTCCCTAGTTTTTGGTATGGTTGGAGACATTTATGTAAATAATTCCTAAGATGGTGGATTCGACCCCAAATAGGGGGAAACCTTGTTTTTAATTTATATTTATCCTGATCTAAGTCAAAACAGGGGTTGGACATTTGAGAGTGAGAGGCTTGGAGCTAGTGTACACTTTGCAGGAATAACACAGGCAGTTGCAGCTATTATCTTGGGATTCTTGTGGTATGCTTTTGTGACAGTGTTTTATTTTATATTTATCATAAAGTTGAATATATATTTCTTCTTACTACAATATCTATGCTTTCTTTTGATTATCTCATAGGTGTTTAACAGAATTCATAAGTCTTATGCTTTGTTCTGATGAGATTTTCATGTTATATGTTCCTTCTTATGATAAATGAATTCATAACTCATATGCTCATTTTGATCCTTCACCTTTTCAACCCTACACCACCATGACAACTCGAAAATGTCCCAAACATACCTACCTTGCCCCATTATATCTCTGTAGTTGATATTTTGAAACCCTGGCGTAGTTTCCTAGACCTGTTGACCATAATCCAGCAAACCCTAAATTCAGACCTACTGAGCTTTGAATATATAGCCTAAGATCTATCTTCCTCTCCAATCACTCATTAATTGTGAGATCATAGAGAGATACCTCTCTGATTTGGTAGGGCTAGCTACCAAATCCAAAGTTGGTTTGAGGTTACCTCCGTCGGTCTCCTTTATATGCCTTGTAATACTGTGGAGTGCTAACAAAATGTTTCAAGAATGTGAAGAGTTCACGCATGTGACAATAGAGTAACACTTGAAACATGAATATTCAGCAAAAATTCCAATAAACAAACTGAAAAACAAAGTATCAACAATAAGAAAAGCAAGATTTTGTAGTGAAATCACGAAATGCAAAACTTACTTGTTGCACTGGTTGATGAAGAGTATATTGATTCCCAGCTAAGCACCCAACTCAGATGGAATGATTATTAAAGAAGAATGATTAAATGCGTTGATTTAAAGAATTTAACATGAAAAACTAATTCATGCATGTGTGCCACTTTGTTGGTTTTGGTTATATTATTTCCATGACAAGTCGCACACGCAAGGGGGTTACAAGGGGAGCGAGAGCCCATCCTGTTTGTCACACCAGGTGTAGTAGGGGGCCATGGGGGTTACATACCCCCCTGTCTGGGGGCTTCAATGGGGTGGTAGCCCCCATGTACGAAGTCCAAGGCAGTGCCCTGGGAAAATTTGTTTGAACCCTATATTAGGCAGGTGAACCTACCTATGGTTTTGTGCATGGATTTTACACATGGTTTTGGGCATGATGGTTTTCTGCCCATGGTATTTTGTAGATCTGGTCAAGGGAACTACAATTATTTTCTTATCGAAATTTAATGAATTGGGGTTTAGGAATGCTTCAACATGTATATATATGTATCGTAACATTGAAAGGAACATAATGAAAAATCAATCTCGTAGTCCTGGTTTTGGGATCCAGGGGAAAAATCTTTGTGTATTTGTTTTTTGTTTCTCACCATTGCATATTTTATTTTTTGAAGAATTCGTTTGTAGGTAATTTCTGTACAAGGTTAAAACCTACACACTTGTCGTCAAGTGAATTGGTTAGTTAAAGAAGTTAAGTGGGCTCCTATTTTCTAGGAGTGAGATCACATGCAACAGAGTTGGGTCATGCATGTATTTAGATAGGGTGCATGTCTTCGACACAAAGGAGTGCGCTCATGGAGGGTGCATTTGTTCAATATGAAGGAGTGTGCTCAAGGAGGGTGCACTCCTTCAGGGCGAAGGAGTGTGCTCAAGTTAAGTAAATGTCTTCATCAACTCTAAGTGTGCTTTTTATTTTCTAAGAGTTTTTCTTTCTTTTTGTTGCCTTTTTCATGCTTTTGTGTGCTTTTCAAGTGTGTGCCTGACAATAAGGTAGTTTTTTGAGTTAAGAAAGGCCATGAGTTCGCCTAACCAAGAACTAAATAACTCAAACACATCTAATGTTTAAGTGACGATGCTTAAGAAACATTGATTTCGGAGGATGTGACACTAGAAGAAAACACATAGATAACAATAAAAAAACATGATGACTCAAGGGGGCTTGAAACAACAGTTATCTTAGGCTCCAAAATTTGACATAGGAAAAACTTTTGGAGGATCGTTGTCACAGTGAAAACACTTGGAAACACATTGGGAGGGACCCAACTTCTTTGAAATGGTTTCATTGTAAGCGACAAGTCCTGTTTCTTTAGGAAGTATTGATTCAATCAGTGAGTTACCTATAGCTCCCCACTCTTACCCAGTTAAATATATACTCTCCACTGTTCCATTACTCGGCATAACACAACAATACACCCAACCATATCATTAACATGTTTATTTAAGTAAGGGTAATATAGTATGGATACTTAAAGGCAATCATACTATGTTCTTTACATCTCTAGCATTGCTCCGTTACAAGCAGGCCTGGACATTACCCTGGTGGAGTCTCTTCAAGAATACAAATGTTTCTTTGTTGCAATTGAGCTTGGACAGTACCCTAATGAATTCACTTACTTCACCTCCCTATGCAAGAATCATTTCTCTTCTTTCACCCTTTATATTTTCTTTTATTTTTCATAGAGATTCAACATCCCATGTGATGACTTGAATGATAAAACAATGTAAAAGAATCATAGATTGACCAAATTCACAAACATCGTCATGGTGACAAGAACCTGACATAACGATCAATTTAGGCTGAAGTGTCCTACTCATTTGACTTAGCTTTGAATCCTGACAAAAATGATAATCAATATGGGAAAACATGATCAATTGCTTATCAAAACAAGATCCCTTTTCCAAATCATAATATTCAACAAAAGATATATTTTCAATATCACTACAAAAATATTCAATGATAATAATGTCATTTTCTTGATCAAAAGGAGATATAATTGAAACAAAATCATCAATAATCACCTCAGACTCCATCTAAAATTGTTTCAAATCCAAATCTTCATGTAAAAATAAAGGTTCATCCATATTACTTGAACGATCATCACCGTATAATTCAGAGAGAAGAAAATCATTGGGGTCATGATCATCCAAGGGCTTAGTTTGATTAATGGGGGAAGGATCGACTAGACAAATATCAAGATTGATAGATGGTTGATTAATAAAATCAGATTAATCACCATCGTGAAATTATGTGAAAGAAAAATCAGTTCTTCATCAACGAATTGATCTTCTGGTTTTATGATTGGTTGAGTTTCGAAATGTGGAAAATCAAAAGAGGGAGGACATGGAATGAAAGATAGGTCTGATTCTTCCTCGAGATGTTGAAATTATTCTAGATTGGGAATACATGAGGAATCAAATAGAAAATATTTCCTTCACATTCAGACTAAGAAATGAAATTTCTCATCTAAGAATTGTAGTCAACATCCTAGTCTGGGAACTCATAGCAAAGATGAAGGAATCAATCAAGGAAGTATTCTAGGTATTCATTTAGTTCCATTCTAAGTTTATCAATTTCATTAAGAACATCCTTATATTTGTATTTATCAAAGACACGATGAAGTTCATTAGCCAAATGCTTGAAATATGTGATAGAAGCAGTGGGTAAATAGTAGCACCATTTCTTCACAAAACTATCCAATGTAAGGGTAAACAACCGCACGAGGATTTCCTCAGAATAAATGCCACTTAAAAATATAAATTGAACAAATTCCATCACATAATCAAGGACAACTATAGTACCCTTGCCATCGAATTTAAGATGTGAAAAGTTATGTAAAAATTATGTGAGGATTGAATGATTTAAATATTCGGTAAAACACCTTGGGGTTATGATTTGGGATGAACCCATTAAATGTAAGAGGTTAAAACATAATTCACAAGCTCATCTTTTCATCTGGACCTCCTTCTAGCACCAAAAATGTTGATGGTGTTGGATGCTTCCAACATTGGAAGGGGATCTCCCTGATGTGAAGTCCCAATTAGACCTCACACCATTTAGTGTAGGAGTCCCATCTAGTCATACGGTTCGGTCACCGTTGGAATGTTATAATATATGCCTTGGGTGCCAACCAACACAAGAGAACACACACTACTTTTTGGTAGCAAGAATGTGAGCTTTGTGAGACATCCAATGTAATGTATACAAGAGATACTTCCACAGCCAGTGAGAAAAACGAGCCATGAGTTAGAAAAGTAATAGTATTGTGCTAAAGGGGGACTCGAGAGTAAAGAGAAAGACTTTTTGATTACCTATAGATTAATCCACATAATAAACAAAATCGTTAAATCATAACAACATTCATTCAATAATATCCATAGCTAAGCAACGAATTAGTTCATTAACTTAGTATGTAAATAAAACAACATATACCATAAACATAACCATAATAGTACAACTACATCTATGATACATGTATGAAGGAATGTTGGCTCATTGAGCTTCTTATTAAAAGTGTAAGATCCCAAGTACATTGTTACATGAATGAAACATTGTATCCAATATTGGAACACAAATCCACAACTTTCTTCTCCAAAGAATGATCTTTCTCCTATGTCTTACAAGATAAGCCAAGGAAATACCTTTAGAATATAAAGCCTTCCAAAAGCCATTTGCTTGAGTTATGAGGAGTTATTTATAACAATGGACAATGACCTTTGAGCTTCCTCGTGACTCTTTAACTTCTATGACTGTTCATATTCGATACATGACTCATTACATTCCAATGTGTGGCTTTTCATATTCCACATGTGTCCCTTGGACTTCATTACATAACATTTATTACATAAGACAATTTAAAAATGAGACAGTGGCCTAATAAGACAAAACTAACAATGTGAAAAAATTCATCAAATGGATAAATCATTTGCTTGCTCATGGAGTTCACTTTTAATGTAAGTGTGTCATGCTCTTAACTCCTTTGCAATGTCTTCAACCCGAATTGGCAAGTCCCCTTTGTAGCGCATCTTCACCTCCAATGCCTCCATCAATATGTTCTTGGATATTGAGTGTACATTATTCTACAACCATGAGAGCTTCATGTGTGCTTTGACTGGTGCAAAGGCATACTATAGAATTATGTATTTGGTTACCTCCAAGCCTTCTCATTCAGTTGCATGCTTGATTTGTTCAATATATTCTCTGATCTCCTGGAAGATGACTTCCCTACTTATGATTGCTTCAAGAGATCGAATGGTGGTCATCCTATGTTTTTTTGTTAGAGAATTAAACCCATTATGCAGATGATTGTATGCATCCATAGTGCTAACCAACTGTGCTCCAATGTTTGAGTAGTTCTATAGACAGAGTCTCAATTGAACCCTGTCTATTTCTATGGCAATTTTATCCCTATTTTCCAAATGTGGTGGAGCATATGGATATTTGGCAACTCACTCCTACATTTGGTCAACTACTTTTTTTGCTATCTTTAGGAGTTTCACCACTTCCTGATGAGAGGAGCCATGACCTGCCATATAAGTATCATCTCATTATATATTCACACCTTGGTATCCTCCATTGGCCCCAAATCTTCTTGCATGGATGACTGCCATTCTATGGTATTGAAGTTTTGTGATGTCCACTGCAAGATGTTATGCTTGTTACTTCAATGTAGAAATTTCTCTTCTTAATCCGGCATTCTCGTTCAACAAGTACTCAGAGTTATCCTATTATGTTGTAGCATATGCAACATTTTCTGCCATAACTACCCTTATATTTATTCTAGTGTTGGAAGCGATCACTTTCTATGTAGACACTGAGACTAGATTCTCAGGATCCTTAGAGAAATATTTGTGCCTTTTTTGCACAATCCTCTTCTTCAGTTGATCGAACTTTACACTGCACACATTCATGCCTCGGTCTGTTGGTTTATGTGTGATCCCCATATATCCAAATGCAAGATGACCAACTACGAAATGATGCTCTCCTGGAGTATGTGGTTCTTCCTCCATTGGCTAGATGGCATCTTCTTCCTCAAACTTCCCCTCTTCCAGCTCTTGAGTCAATTATTCTTCTTCTAATATTTGTGTTGCTTCTTCCTCTTGGGACTACCATTGTTTCTCTTCTTCTATCCTTTTCTTCTCTTCTTCTTATGCTTGTTTCTTATCCAACAACTCATCTTGTTGACTCTTCCTCTCTTATTCTTTTGCTTCACCTTTCTCCTTCTTTTCTTAAATAGCTCTTAGTTTTAAGGGATCAACTTTCCATTTCTTTCCACTCTCACCCGTCGAAGAATATATGATCCTTTTCTTGGGAGATAGTTTCCACGCTTGATGATCTAGGTGGATATTGATGGCCACCCGCTAATTCCACTTGGACCCCCACCATTGTTTCTTTTAGTTTTTCAGTTTCCTTATTTGTAGCACAATTTACTATTTTTGGCAGTTTTTCGGGTCCTGAATTTCCAGAGCCGCTTGGAGGCCCTAAATGACGTATTTTGGGAAAACTAGGAGCAACATGGGTCCATGGACTAATGTTGATCTTCCCAAAGTTGTAGTCCTCAGATAGATCTTTCTAACGAGGTATTTTTCACATTAAAAGGAGATCGTATGCCAAAGTTATGACCCCGAGAAGTTGATGTACCAATTTACCCAAAACAGGGCCCATAGTTTTGCGCTTCATCTCCTAGGGATAGGGTTTTGTAAATTTAGGATTTTCCATTGTTTCTCAACATTAAATAGGCCTTCAAGCCTCATTGTAAGACAGTTCAGAGGCATGTAGCCGCCACATCTCTCCTCAGAGATAAGCTACCATCACCCAAGCTAGTTTATTTCCATTTATGTTTGTAAGTATATTTTAGTATTTTACATTAATGAAATGAAGTATTATTTCTATTGTATCTATGTATTTATGGTTATCTCTGTAATTTGTTGCATTCTTGTTTAAATTCGGATCAGTGGTATCAGAGTAGTCTTCTATTTCGTTGTTTTTCTTTGCGTGTCCCCAATGAGGTCGGGATATAAGGAGTTAGGGATTGAACTGGTCAAACCTTTGTAAGACCAGCCTCGCAAATCCCGACGGCCTCCCATGGTGGATGAAAATAAAGATGAGGGGGCAGGAGATACTATCAAAATATTGCTCGAAGAGACCCTTGAGTGACAAAGGAATGTGACAATGAACAACTTTGCCCAGATCCTTCAGCGGCTGCCTAAGGGCAACACATCTCCTTCCAGTAGCTACTTTGGAAGCGCCGCACCCTTTAAGATACAAGTTAACTTTGACATTCCCATATTTGAGGGTTAGATAGATGCAGACACTATAGATAAAATGTTAAATCTGCTAGAAGGGTATTTTTATGTTCATGATTTTTCCGTCCAAGAAAAGATTACTTTCGCTCTTCTCAAAGCCTCTTGCCACGTCAAAGACTGGTGGGAAACCTACTACAAGTAGAAGGATGAAAGTACGGCCTCAATTTTTTCAGCCGCACCCACTTGGAATTCATTCCGGAATTCCATCAAGGAGCAGTACTACCCTATCAAAAGCTATGAGGATAAATACATAAAGTGGACCATGGTGCGGTAGGGAAGGGACCAAGACGTGCCGGAGTTTACCAATATTTTTCATACTCTTTACAAAAAGTTGGGTATCCAGGATTCTAAGCTGCATTTGGTACTCAAATACCATAGCTACCTAGACAGGTACATTCAGGATGAGATGGAGTTCCTGGACATCTCCTTGTTCAGCACGGTGTACCGATACACTGTCAAGATCGAACAGAGGTTTAAACAGAAGAATCGAGACTTTGGATCTACAAATTCGAAGTAAGGGAAAGGTGCCCCCAAACCACTAAACAAAGTACAAAGCCAAGGCAAGGTGGCCCAAGACAACCTGCCAAAGCCGCAAGCAAAGAAAAACACCGTGAAGCCGAAGAAGGACATGGGAAAGTGGTGTGAGTTCCATAAGAGCTCCACTCACAACACAAGTGAGTGTTGGGCCAAGCAATCATTGGTGTCTGACCTAAAGTATTCGGAATTAGATGCATGTTTAGACTCTGAGTCAGAACCCGATAAGGGGAATGACAAAAGGAAGCAAATTATCGATGCGGAGCCCAACTCCATCATTGCCACCACGAAGATCCATAAGGAGGAACCCAAACATCTAGAGGAGGAAGAGTGCCTCTTCCACTCCCAGATGTGGGTAAAGGGCTCCCCACTACAGTTCATTGTCGACAGCGAGAGCAAAAGGAACCTCATTTCGGTAGAGGCTGTGAAGTGACTAGGCTTACCGACCATAGCACATCCACAACTGTACACCATCAGGTGGCTTCACCAAGGACGGGATCTTCGCGTGAGCCAGCAATGTCGCCTTCCATACAACATCAAGCCCTTCATGGATGAGGTATTGTGTGACGTTGCTCCCCTTGATGTTTGTGATGTATTATTAGGCCAACCATACTTTTGGAAGAGACATGATGTATATGAGTCAAGGCCTCGTGTTGTTATTGTTACTTTGGGAAATAAGTTGTATAGGATACCGGAGTTAGCACCTCCTACCACCATCTCTTTAGCTACTACAAACAATGCAGTAAGATCATTTCCAAAACCAGGAAATATTTTTTCCTAATGATATGCCCTTAAGGAAAGAAGAAGACGGTGGCCACGACCTCTAGATAGGGTCCCTCTGCATGACAACTACAGATGGATAAGGTCGTGGAGGAGTACAAGGACATCTTCACCTCCCCCGTAGGGGTTCCTCTGCACTATCAAGTCAAGCACTCCATCGATCTGACCCCAGGTGTGTCACTGCCTAATGGACCAATCTATTGACAATCTATTTTGGAGAATGATGAAATCAAGAGGAAGATTCAGAAGCTGCTACAGAAAGGTCACATCCGACCGAGTTCATCACCCTGTGGGAGCCTGATCAAGTTAGTTTAGAAGGATGGGACTTGGATACTTTGTATTGACTATCGGGCACTGAACAAGATCATTGTCCAGAATAGGTACCCGATCCCACGGATTGATGACCTTTTGGACCAACTGAAAGGGGGAAAATATTTCAGCAAGATCGATTTGAAGTCAGGATATCACTAGGTACCAATCAAACCCTCCGATGTGTGGAAGACTGCCTTCAAAGCCAAGGAGGGCCTTTTCGAATGGCTGGTTATGCCTTTCGGGTTGACGAATGCTACTGCAACCTTCATGAGGCTAATGGATGACATATTGCAACCATTCACCATCTCATTTGTAGTGGTATACTTGGATGACATCTTGATCTTCAGCAAGAGTTGGGAAGAGCACCTCCACCACATCCGATAGGTTCTCCAAACACTGCGACAACACAAGTTATGTACCAATTTGGAGAAATGCACTTTTGGCATGACCCAAGTTCAGTATCTAGGATACATTATTGATGAACAAGGGGTGCATGTGGATCCAACCAAGATCTAAGTCATTCGATATTGGCCATCTCCAACCACTCTAATAGAGCTCTACATCTTTTTGGGTCTTTCCAACTTCTACCGCAAGTTCGTGTTAGGATTTTCTCATATCACTTGGCCCTTGAGTCAAGTCACCAAGGGAGGAGCGAAAGCAAAATTGTTTTGGTTTGAATCTCAACAAAAGGCATTCACAGAGTTGAAACATAGCCTTTTCTCTACACTAGTGCTCACATTACCAGACTTACAACAACCATTTGAGATCGAGACAAATGCCTCTGACTATGCTATTGTGGTAGTCCTTACTCAACACTAGCATCTAGTGGCATATCACAGTGAGACACTTTCAGACACAGTTCGAAAGTATCCCAATTATGACAAAGAGATGTATTCCATTGTGCAGGCCTGCCAACAATGGAAGCATTACATTTTGGAGAAGGAAACGGTCATCCACACAGACCACCAGCCCCTGTAGTTCATATAGGTGGAAGGGAAGTTGCAGAATGATCGCCATCAGAAGTGGTCCACATACTTGCAAGATTTCCATTTGAATATCAAGTATAAGAAGGGAAACACCAATAATTTTTCAGAGTTGACCACTGTTATATACCTAGGGGGGATAATATGGGGTACAATGGGAGGTACCCAAGGTAATAATGTAATAATGGGATGGGCCATATAGAGGCTAGAGACTCCACATGGAGAGATGTCAAGGAATAAGTGAAGGATTATTATATGAATAGGAATATGGCTTGTGGAGTGTTCTCCTTCCTTAAGGAGTGAATATATGGTGTTACCCTACCTTAAGAGTTTGATCAATAAAGAAGCATTTCATATTATTTCTGGGTTTATTTGCATTGCCTTATATTTTCATACCAGATCTATAATATTTCTGGGTTAGATCTATAACAAGTGATATCAGAGCTATAACAAGTGGTATCAAAGCTATAACAAGTGGTATCGGAGCACTTTCTTGGGCAAACAGTGGAGATTTTTTATTTTTGTAGGATTTCGGGGGCGACGCGTTTGCAGATCAGATCTATACGTTTGGTGCAATATATGCAAAATCTAATTGCAGATCTGGATTCTATGTGAAAAAATACCCAATTTTAAAAAAAAATTGGTCGAATCGGAGTTCGGATGAAGGAGATTTCGCTGATATAAAAATCAGTGGGGTTGCAGACAATTTTTCGAGGCAGTGAATTTGCGGCGTAGATCTGGATATATTGGTGCAAGATATGCAAAATCTAATTGTAGATATGGATTCTTTTTGAAAAAACACTCAATTCCAAAAAAACAATCAGTTGAATCGGAGTCCAGATGAGTGAGATATCGCTGATTTAAAATCAACTCTTTTTTCAGAAATTTTGGTGACGGCGGGAGAGTAGCAGCGCAGATCTGAAATTCTAATGCCTGGATCAAGATTTATATCACATGGGCAGATGCAGAATGATTGTTCCATTTCTGAAAATAGGTCATAATAGGGATTCTGAGCAATATTGACTAAACTGTGACTATTTCAAATTTTCGCCAATTTTTTTTTGTGATTGCGGGCCTACCTCAGAGTTTGAGGGACTTGTATAAATTTGATGGCTCTCATCCAGCCAAATGGCTAGCACAAATGGAGAAATGTTTTAGTTTGAATTACATCATGGATGATGAGACTCAGCTGAGAATGGGAAAAATGTACTTGGACAATGAAAGATGGCAATGGTGGCAAAGGCATCAACATTGCTATCGAAGGCCGTTGAATTGGGACATATTCACAAAAGCTATTAAGGACCACTTTGACTGTAAAACTAATCTTGTGGATAAGCTCACACAGACAGACACATAGATTAGCAAAGATTTTATTTTTACAGAAAAGAAGGAAACCAAGGAACCTAAAGGGTTATTTTCTGCTGGTAGCTCCTTATTGCAGGTTCATGGATTGATTTAGAAAGAGAAGATAATTGTTTCTATAAATCCTAGTTGCAAGCATAATTTCATCAATTTTAATTTGGCAAAAAAATTGCAAGTTCCTGCAAAACACATTGAAAACACACAGTTGGATGATGAGGATTTTCAAGTGTATAAGGATTTGAAGATTTCTATGGATAAGTATGTGTTGCATGGTGATTTTTATACTTCAAAGATGGATAATATGGATGTTGTTTTAGGATATTCTTGGATGGAATCTGTGGGTACTATAAATATTAACGTGCAGAAGAAATTCCTAAAGCTCTGGTATAAAAAGAAGAAAATTACATTACAAGATATTTCCATCAATAAACAAGTTGAGTCCATGGAAGTTGACACAGAAGATGTTCCAGGGACTGACATATTAGATGATGAGCGGTTGATGGTCGACAATCAAACACAAACAGAGGCTGAAGTAGAAAAGGTTACAGGTGCTGATACATCAGATGAGGGCTCAGTGGTGGAAGTAATATTGGAAGATAAGACACCACATCAGGCACCACAACATAATAGTCAGGCTCCAGTAAGGGGTGAATTAAAGAAAAAGACACCGTGGGTTAAAAATTCAACATATCATCACCCACATCACCCCGCAAGACAACAGCCAACAAGATGGCAACCAATTAGCCACAAGGACAACAACCCCCGCAGGACAGATAGAGAGGAGCAAAGATCCACCTATTACACATCAACACAGAAGAGCTACCATGGTCAGCTTCCATCTCAAGCGAGCGTGGCACTAGCAAGATCGAGGGTTCATCTTTCTCTTGGATGGCTAGATGCACGTGCATGGTACCAGTGGACTACTCTTTTGAGTAGATCTTATTATTTATGTTCTTCCCATGTTTCGGGGATGAACACATGCTAAGGGGGGTGGAATGTTAGATACCTAGGGGGGGATAATATGGGGTACAAAGGGAGGTACCCAAGGTAATAATGGGATGGGCCATAGTAATAAATAAGGTGGTTAACACATATCATGTAAGGGACCACAAGTAGTTAGTAATAATGTAATGGGCCCATGGTATTAGTTCGATGGTATGAGGGAACCATGGTAATGATCCATGGTATTGTATGTATGAGACCTATATAGAGGCTAGAGACTCCACATGGAGAGATGTCAAGGAATTGTCAAGAATTATTGTATGTACAGGAATATGGCTTGTGGAGTGTTCTCCTTCCTTAAGGAGTGAATGTATGGTGTTGCCCTACCTTAAGTGTTTGATCAATAAAGAATAATTTCATATTATTTCTGGGTTTATTTGCATTGTCTTATATTTTCATATCAGATCTATAATATTTTTGGGTTAGATCTATAACAACCACTGATCATGGCGTTAACCACCATGCTCAACTCTTATGGGCACGAGACTTCTGATTTGCTACTTCTCTACAAAAGCGACCCAGAATTTGGCCACACATACCAGACACTCTTGGAGGGTCAACATTTTCTAGATTTTCACCTCCATGATGCCTTGTTATGCCACCTGGGCCACCTTTATTTTCATTCAAGCGAGAGGGCCAAGATGATTTTGGAAGCACACTATAGTCGAGATGCTGGGAATTTGAGGTTGAGAAAACGGTGGCAGTACTATAGAAGTATTTCTATTGGCCGAATCTTCGACAAGATGTCAAAAATTACATCAAATCCTACACTACCTGCACCATTGCCAAACCAACCATCAAGAAGCAAGGCCTCTATACTCCATTGCCTACCCCTAATAAACCTTGGGAATCCATCTCCATGGATTACATGTCGGACCTTCCTTCTACTAAGCATGGAAATGACTATGTTTTTTTGGTCATCGATAGGTTCGCAAAGATGGCCATTATGATGGCTTGCAAGAAGAATATCATAGCAGAAGCCACTGCTAAACTCTTCTTTGAATGAGTGTGGGTACACTTTGGGATCCCAAAGTTTATCATCTCAGATTGGGACAGCAAGTTCCTCAGTGCATTTTGGTCCAGTCTCTAGTCGATGTTGGACACCAAACTCACTAAGTCCACAGTCTTCCATCCCCAAACTGATGGCCAGACAAAGGTTGTCAACAGGATGATTATACACATTTTGCGCATGTACAACTCAAAGCATCCACGCACATGGGATGAGAGCCTCCCTTATGTTCAACACAGCTATAACCGAGTCCTCCATAGCTCGAGTGGCCACAACTCTTTTCAGGTGGACTTGGGATTCTAGCCACTATGTTCCATTGATGTGGTCATGCCATTTGCAGCTACTCAGGAAGATTCAGATCATGTACAGTCTGAAACAAATAAGGAAAACAACTTCATTAAGCACATCCAACATATCCACCAAGAGTTCCATGAAATTCGAGAGAAATCAAATGCCAAGTTCAAGCAACGACATGATCAACATCAGGTGCCACACAAGTTTCAGGTGGGCAACAAAGTCTGGTTACACTTGCAAAAGGAACACCTTACCGGAGCCTATTGGAAACTCAAAACACTATGATATGGTCCTTACACCATTACCAAGTCTTTGGGAGACAATCCATTAGAGCTCATCATTACCCATTCCTTGGCCTACACCTAGTGTTCAATGTGGACTGCCTTCGGCCATACTTTCCACCATTACTAGACACATCTGATATTACAAAATAGCTCACACCAATAGAGTTAAATCCAGATTGCATGGAACAAGCTGCAAATGATTAAATCATGGACATGCAAATCAAGCACACTTGCCAGTAGAAGATCCAACTATATCGAGTTGTCAAAGCAAGCCAACTCCTTCACCAGGGCAAGTGGCTCACTAGGGACCAAGTTCAGCAAAAGTTTTCTCATCTCATGGAGGAACTCAATGCAATGGGGACCATTGATTCCTAAGGGGGGAGGAATGATCCAGGTGGATATTGGTGGCCACCCGCCAATTCCACTTGGACCCCCACCATTGTTTCTTTTAGTTTTTTAGTTTCCTTATTTGTAGAACAATTTACTATTTTTGGCAAATTTTCAGCTCCTGAACTTCCGAAGCCATTTTGAGGCCCTAAACAGCATTTTATGGGAAACTTGTGAGCAACATGGGCCCATGGGCTAATGTTTCTCTTCCCAAAGTTGTAGTCCTCGGATAGATCTTTCTAACAAGGTATTGTGCATGTCAAACGGAGATCGTATGCCAAAGTTACGACCCCGGGAAGTTGATGTACCAATTTGCCCAAAACGGGGCCCATAGTTTAGCGCTTCATCTCCTAGGGTTATGATTTTGGATGTTTATGGTTTTCCATTGTTTCTCAACAATAAATAGGCCTTCGAGCCTCATTGTAGGATAGTTTAGAGGCATGTGCTGCCACATCTCTCCTCAGAGATAAGCTACCATCGCTCGAGTTAGTTTATTTCCATTTTTGTTTGTAAGCATATTTTAGTATTTTACATTAATGAAATGAAGTAGTATTTTTGTTGTATCTCTCTATTTATGGTTAGCTCTATAATTTTTTGCATTCCTATTTAAATCCAGATCACCTAAGGTGTTATCTCCTCCTCTTCCTGCACTTGAAAGCCTTGAGGTTGTGGATCATTGGGTGAAATGGCCTCCATTAGTGAATGTGTCTTCATTTTGTCATTGTACTATTTATTTATCCTCTCATCTTTTGCATGGACATTGATGCGTACCCCACATTGTGTTTTCCTTTGACAATGTTGCATGACAATTCTCCTAGTATCATATTCATGGAAGTATTTAATGGTGAAATGTAGATTATCTAACTCCTTTACCTCTACTTCCATCACCTTCTGACTATTTAATTCATACAATCTGATCCTCAATGGAAAGATATGCCAGGGGGATTTCTTCCTCCTATGGAGAATTCTTGACAATCCCTTGTCTAATTGATTGGAAACTTCCTGCACAACCACTTTGTTGGTCACATATCGCAACATAAGATGAGGGGATATCTAAAAACCAAAGCACATAATATATGTACATTCTATGATATCTTGAAGTGACTCCTTCACCTGATCGGTCATGCAAGGAGGATCAATCTCAAAAACCTTGTGTAAGATGACTTCAATAAAGTGTTCAACTAATTTTTCATATATGCCTCTGAAGCGTGTTTCCGATAACACTCTGTAATGGAAGTAAATTGGGAACTTATCCTCAAGAGTCCAATTCCAATTCAATCCTAGGAACACATACTGGGCACAAATTTCTTTTAACAAAAATGCCGACGTGTAGAATTTTATCGCTTGGTTCCCCATAAAGACAATTTTTCCTACCTGACCTAATGCTACAACTCAAATGATAGGATGTCTACCCAATTGAAAACTCTCCCTCTGGTAACTACTATATTGAGCGTGTATATCCAATTCTCTTAGAATACCTCAATATTCTTAAGCCCATATAACTAACAATACATGGCTATCAAGTAATGATAGACATCTATGAGAATATTTTTAAGATAAACTACAAATGGGTGATGGCGAAATTTGGCAGGCTCTTCACACCATGTTTTGATAACATCAGTAGTGTCAATGATTCCCATCTCAAGTAGAAATTGTAATTTTCATATTCAATGAGCTTGAGCATCTTATAATATATCTGCATGTCTTCACCAAAATAGGTGGTGAGCTGACCGCCACTCTCAATGTGTAGCGCAATGTGAGAATCATCCATATGCGTAATGATCCATTCAATTACTTATGCACATGGCATGACTGTGAATCTACATGTGATCCTATGCATACTAGACTTCTTGACATTGATATATGCATGAAAATATTCTAAGTCCCTAGGAAATTTCTCCTGCATGAATGTGTTGTATATTTTTCTCCATGTGACGTGGGTATCCTTATTAATTGAGCACTGAGTCTCTATGTATATGGGAATACTGGGCCTTGTAAATTCCACAGGTTCATCAGTGCTTGCTTCTGAAAGTTCTTTGGAGGTAAATTTTCAAGGTGGCATGTCTCCAATAGATAAAGACATAGTGGTAATACTTGTAGCACGAACACTTGTTTTGTGAAACACACTCATAGTGACAATATTAGCTTACAATAGACTAACTACGCAACAATACTTGTAAATCACGTACAAAGAGCCATTACAAATGATAGATCATGAAAAACTATGAACGAACACATAAAATAACTTTCATGCATGATAAAATGAGCATGAAAACTAGGATGGTGCCCTTTCAGAGCTCGAAGGGGACATGCAAGGTCATTCGGGGCTTTGCAGTGTGCTCATGTGCTCAAGCAAGGGGAAAAAATAAAATAGGGCGCACTGTCACACCCTAAAGGGTCGAAGGGATGGAATAATGGGTCTTCAGGTCTTCCTTATGTGCTCATGCACTCAAGGAGATAAGGAGGGTGCATTGTCACACTCCAAAGGGATGAAGAATGAGGTTAACAAGGCTCTAGGCCTTAACAATTCGCCCATGCACTCAAGACAAAGGAGGGTGCATTGTCACATGCCGAAGGGCTGAATGGAGATGCTTTGTGCCTTCATGATGCCCTCATGCACTCAAGAGAGTGTGTAGTCCTTTGTGGTGAAGAAGTGTGCTCTTGAGGAAAACTTGATCAAACAGGGTGCAATTTTCGAGGTTGATTGGGCTTTGAGATCAAGAAGTGTGATTTGCCTATTGGAAGCTCAGAAACAAGTTTGAACAACATGATTGGATGATAAGATGAGGAAGAGAAATATCTACGAGGATTTGTAGTTGTTGTCACATGCATGGTAGAAGATGAAAGGTTTCAAGAATGTGAAGAGTTCCTACATGTGACAACATATTAACATTTTCAACATGAAGATTCAGTAGAAAACGCTAGCAAGCAAACTGAAAAAAAAAGGATCAACATCAAGAAAAGAAAGATTTGGTAGTGAAATCATGAAATGCACTAAAAATATTTTACATGCAAAACTTACTTTTTTCATTGGTTGATGAAGAGATTCTTGATTCCCAGTTGTGTGCCCAACTCAGATGGAACTATTATGAAAGAAGAATGATTAACTGAGTTGATTTAAAGAAGTTAACATGAAAAATTGATTCATGCATGAGTGCCACTTGTCGCCAAGTGAATGGGTTAGTTAAATAAGTTAACTAGGCTCCTATTTTCTAGGAGTGTGCCCACATGCAACAAGGTTGGCTCATGCATGCATCTAGACAGGGCACGTGACTTCAACATGAAGAAGTGCCCTCATGGAGGGCGCATTTGTTCAACATGAAGGAGTGTGCTCAAGTTGAGTGCATGTCTTCGTCAACTTTAAGTGTACTTTTGATTGTCTAAGTGATTTTCTTGCTTTTTTCTTCCTTTTTCGTGCTTTTGTGCACTTTTCAAGTGTATGCATGGCATTAAGGCAAGTTTCTAAGTCAAGAAAGACCATGAATTCACCTAAACAAGAACTAGCTAACTCAAATGCTTCTAATGGTTTAGGGACAATGCTTAAGAAACATTGACTTAGGATGATGTGGCACTAGGAGAAAACACATAGATAACAAATCAAACAACATGAAGACTCAAGGGGGCTTGAAATGACAGTTATCATAGGCTCCAAAATTTGACATAGGTAAAACTTTTGGAGAGTCATTTTCACACATGCCCTTACATTATTATTGTTATGGAGGATCTGAGTATATTGTGGCCCCTTAGACTCCTATATATAAAAATGAGGCATTGTCATTTGTATCATCCAAGAATTGTCAAGTTATGTGATTTAAAGGAGGTTTCCCCCTCGAAGAGGCTAATTTTCAAGTTGTTGATGTATCTTTTCTTCTGTTTTGTGATCTAATTGCATAACACAAATTGATCATTGAAAAGTACTTAGATATACTCAAACAATCCATGATTTCATCCATACTTGAAAATATAAATCTATACATGATAGTGATCTTATTGAAATATCGTGAATCTATACATGTTCACCATTTGCATCCTTTTTTGGGTTCCAACACTATTACTACACCATAGGGAATTAAAATATATCTTCTTATCTTTTTATCAAGGAACTCTTATACTTTCCTAATCAATTATTCACTTTTTGTTAGATTCATATGATAAATATATTTATTAGGTAGAATTGACCCTAATATCAATTCAATTTGATATGATGTACATCTCATGGGAGGTAAACCTAATGGAAAATCACTTGCAAGAATCTCAAATTATTTCAACAAAGGTTGAATCTCCACTGACATAGAGCTCAATTTCCCACATTCTTTAACTTGCTTTGGCAATATGACCAATAGAAATGAACCTTTTTATGTTCCTTCAATAATTCCTTAGATGAACATAGCATAATTCAACTGTTATTAATACTCACATATTTCTTTCTACTACTTCCTATTGTTTTCCTTGCATTTTCCATCATTGGTTACAACTTGTAGTGTTTTCTAAACTTTATAAATACATAAGTATTCTTCCTACCATTTTGGAAAGCATCCATATGAAATAACCATGGTCATGTTGTTAGTATATGGCATGCATCCATCTCTAATACATCA
Source organism: Pinus taeda (assembly GCA_000404065.3). Lineage (NCBI taxonomy): Eukaryota > Viridiplantae > Streptophyta > Pinopsida > Pinales > Pinaceae > Pinus > Pinus taeda. Next base: position 109,576 of record APFE030320645.1, read on the forward strand.
AATGAGGCCTATTCACTTAAGCTTATAATCTAAGGAATTAGCAAACAATGATATATCACAGTCACTTGTTGTCCCTTTTATAAACATGAAACCCATATGGATTTATATGGGGAATATATTTTAACTTTAATTTATCTATAAATTCCCTAGATACAATTTTTTTTGTAATACCATCTTCTATGACCAATTTACAACATTTTCCCTAACCTTTGCATTTATTCTTAAAAACTTTCCTTCTCTATTTAGGATATTCCAATGAATTCTTTTCAAGTTTAGGAAATATCCAAAACATTAAATTATCCATATTCCTACTAAAGGACCATTACATTTTCACCAATAATGGTTGCCTCATCTACTTATGTGACCTTTGTTTTGGATGTTGAGAAATCAATGCTAGTAGACTTACGGTTAGATTTATCTTTCTTAATAATTACTTTTGAATTATCCTGCCTTCTTTTACTTATTTTTTATATTATATTTCATCAAGAAATCACTAAATTATGTGTGCATGAAGATCACAAAAACACAAGACACAAGATGTAGGCACTATGTCAGGGAAAAACCCCTATCTAGGGGAAAACCCAGTCAAAATATCTTCTGTCAATAGTTTTTCTTGAGACTCTTCAACCTAGACACAGACCCCCTCCACACCAATCCAACCTTTCCTTCTTTGATCCAACCTTTTACCTAGTAGCAACAACACTTCAACTCCAACAACTTCGACTTGGAAACTTCTGACATCAATAGGCAGCAACATTAGCTTCGACTTTGACAAGGAGACTTCGATCTCCTAAATTATCCCACATGAGAGAGAGAGAGAGAGAGATCCCAAAACTTTTATTTTGTCCTTCCCTTCCTTCTTGACCAAACTCACACTCCTTTTAGCCTCCTTCATCTTCACACTTTTCCCAGCTTCCAACTTTAGATATCGAACTATGTGTGAGAGAGTGAGATGCTCCAAATGAATTCGAGCTACCTTGTATATATAGCCTTCCAATGAGGTAGAATTACCATTCTTGAGGTCGAATTTATCTTCTTTAGGCCGACTTGATCTTCTTGGGGTCGACTTGGTGTGGAGGTTACATAATTCATCTTTGACTCAAAAATAATTATTTTTACATCGTACGAAAGCCCAAGAAGGGTCTCATAAGATATACAATGACTCTTTATGAATCGTAGGAGTCCACAATGGGGACTTTGACAAATAAAATGATGACCCAAGCATGAAACCCATGCTTTAATAAGTCATTGTAACAATAATAGAAATTATTCTGACAAAAACATTTTGACTGAACCTAGTTACATTTTTCAACACTCCCTCTTAACTAGGGATGTATTCATAAGGAAGATCTCAAACTATATGAAATATGAAGAGTTTAGGAATCACAATGCCATGGACTAGATTCCTGACCAGGGCGATCTATCCAAGGTCTCTCAATAGTTTAGGCACTACAATGCCACGGACTAGATTCCTGACAAGGGAAATCTATCCAAGTGGGACTAAGATGGACTAAATCTTTCAGCCTCTCTAGGTACCATCGGGATTACTTACTAACCATCAACCCAGGGATCAGGTGCATCTCTGAGGTCAGAGCTCCATAAGCAATGCCACCCTCCCTACTTTCAGAACTATACATAAACACATAGTTCCACCCAGATGTACTCCAGGAAATGTGTCTCACACACAAAGCCTCAACTTTCCCGATTATTAAAATTAGTAACAAATCCTCCCCGATCAAAAAGATCAGTAACAACAAATCTCTCCCAATCAAACTGATTGATAACACTACGCATGTAAAATATTCTTTCAAACCTATGAGATATTTACCTGTATAAACACGACCCCAATTAGTAACAAATTTCAAATTTACATTAGTAAACACAAACCTCTTGGGTATTCCTGGCAACTGATGTTGATTTTCAATCATAGTAGGAATTTCAAATGAATCTTGATAGAAGATTCCTTAATCATACATCTTCCTTTCCTACTTCAAATGCAGTAAAATATTTTGCAAACAGGTCTAGATTTTCTTATATGAGCAGCCCCTCAAAATACATTCTACAATTTATTCTTTCAAGGTGTCCATCATGACTATAGTATTCCATCCCTCTCAACTCAGGACTTGTTTCCATGAAGACAAGAGTGGTGTGTCCTTCTCTCACTTATGGCCTTCACTAAGACTTACGATTGTTAGTCCTAGTCGAGTGCATGACACATGAATTAGAGAACCATATTCATCACTCCCTCTTAACCAGGGAGGATCTAATCATTCCTATACAAGGAATATACCTAAGATACTTCTTAACCTAGGAAGATCAACTTCTTTTCTATGATATCAGAGAATCTTTTATTTCTATCCTTCTCATCAGAGTTACCATGACCATCATCATTCATATAACTTTCTTCACCATGCTTATTATATCAACTTTACTTACGAATATCTTCACCATCTTGAGGATTATGTACCAACACAACTTAGATAGCAAGTACAACCAAATTTATAGAAGCATGACGTTAACATCATCAAAATCATACAATAATGGAAGCATTAGAATTTATATACATAATAAAAAGATACTTTACTTCTATACTTCAACTTCTTTCCCAAGTTTTGTTACAAACCCCAAATCACATCAACAACTAAGATATCAATCTCATTATATCTAGGTCTTCAATATTTCTTTCAGAGATATGACAAACTCTTTTATAACATATAGAAAACCCTAGAGACCAGTATAAAAATGCATCTAAGAACTTTCATAATTCATATGTTAGAATTCCTACTAGGATTTCATACAAACCCTAGATTTCATACATGAGATTCAACAACCAAAACCAATCACAACTCAATCAACAAGATGACTAGCTTCTACTAGGGTTTGATGTAACCCTAGAGTTTCATTTACTAATTTTCAACAATCAATCTGATCATAATACAATTTCAGGTTTTTATCAACCTTTCATAAATCTCTAATTTGTCAAATCATATACTAGAGAATTTAATTTTACTAAGGTCTAGCTACAAAACCCTAGAATTCACAAACAATATCATCCTAGAATATCAAACTTCGACTAGGGCCCAATTCCAAACCTTAAGACTCATGAACATCAACGATTAGGTCAATTCATGCATCTAGGATATTTCCATCATCATGTAGAAGCATATCATAACATGTGTTGCTCAAACCCAAAGGTACAAATATAAAAGCTAGACATATAACAAACTTGATCAAACTAGGGTTTGATCAAACAAACACAAACATGTGAAGGATTTAATTTCTAAGACATTATAAGGGTCTTGCTTATACACCCTACCAAACCCTAATGATCTAGGGTTTCAATACAAAACATAGAAAACCCTAAATTACCAATACTTCAAAGGTACAATATTTCAGATATTACCATTCAACCATAACAAGTTAGGGTTTCCATACCCATACCAAAACCTCAAACATGACATCATCAAAGCATCAGACATTTTCTTTAGACTTCATCAATAACCCCAAGTAGGCTAGGGTTCCACACATAATCATCAACATACCCTTAAGTGAAGGTTTTCATAGAGAACCTTTCTAGGGTTCCACAAGAGTAATCAAAGATGTGAAGAGGGTAGATTTATCTAATGATGAATCACCTAATCAATAATATTTATGATTCAAGAGAGATAGACACAATGATGTTAGTAATAGTTTATCAAGAATGAATATCATGAAGAGAGAAAAAATATATATATAGTTTAAGACAAATCTTTGTTTCTTAACAAACCTTGTAATTCGAATGCTTTGTCTTCTGAAGACTTCTTCCATGTTCCTTGAGTATTCAACAAGTCTTTCCTAAATAAGGAAAATATGAAAATGTGATTAGTATTTAATTCAAAAAAAAAAAGATAAGTAAGGAAAACCAAAAAATAAAAATTAATAATATACTTATCTTTGGAAGTTGGTAAGGGCTCCCTCCAAGCATAAGGGAAACTTAGAGTAAAAGGATATGCAAGGGATAGAGTCTCTAAGAGTTCCGAGAAAATAGTTCCTTAACTTCAAGTCCTTCCATCGTGTTCTTCTTTGGTGAAACTTCTTTGGAAAATTTTTCTTGATCCTTGTCCCTTTTTTCTTGGCCCTTTAGACTTCTTGATTTTGTAGACTTATTCACTTTTCGTATTACTAGATCCAAGACTTTATTATTTCCAAGGATGAGATCTATCCTCTTCTTCCAAGCATTTTAATTGGATGCTCCTTCTAATTTGTCCTCTCCCTTTATTTTGTTAGACATTTTCCTTGAAGATAGTAAGCTTCTTTCCTTATAAGATCTCCTTGTATGATCCTTTAATCAACTTCTTGAGGTTCCTTAGATTCTTTTCAATAGATCCTTAAACTTTCTTTCTCCTCCTTCTTCACCTTAGCTCCATTCTCCAGCTTCAATGATGTTGATCCCAGGCCTTTAATAGCATAGCTTTTTGTTGTCTCCTAATTCCACTGCATGAGAAGATGATTTGTTTGATAGACTGTGAAGTTGTTTATTCTTCCCCGTCATATGCCTCAACACTTTACTATCAATAATCCATGCATTATAATCACTAAGTGAACCTATAAGTGCAGCCAAGAACCCTTGACTTTTGACTTTGTTGAAAAAATAGTAGAAGATCTTATTGACACAACATCCTGCATAATTGAATCTCATTCTTATCATAAAGGGAGTAATCATTTTCCTTCAAGGCAATGAAGTGATCTTCAATCTTCTTTGACCTTACCTCTGGTACCATGTTGAGAAATCAATGCTAGTAGACTTAGGGTTAGATTTCCCTTTCTTGATAATTACTTGTGAATTATGTTGGCTTGTTTTACTTATTTGTTATATTATCTTTCATCAAGAATTTTCCAAATTATGTGTGCACAGAGATCACAAAAACACAAGACACGAGATGTAGGCACTATGCCAGGGAAAAACCCCTATCTAGGGGAAAGCCCATTCAAAATATCTTCCTTAAAAAGTTTTTCTTGAGACTGTTCAACCTAGACACATACCTCCCCCACACCAATCCAACCTTTCCTTCTTCGATCCAACCTTTGACCTAGTAGCAGAAACACTTCGACTCCAACAACTTCGACTTGGCAGCTTCTGGCATCAACAAGCAGCAGTAGCAACTTCAACTTTGATAAGGACACTTAGATCTCCTAAATTAGCCTACATGAGAGAGAGAGAGAGAGAGAGAGAGATCCCAAATCTTCAATTTTGTCCTTCCCTTCCTTATTGACCAAAATCGCACTCCTTTTAGCCTCCTTCTTCATATTTTCACTTTTCCCAACTTCCAACATGAGATATCGAACTATGTGTGAGAGAGCGAGATGCTCCAAATGAATTTTATCTGCCTTGTATATATAGCCTACCAATGAGGTCGAATTACCTGTCTTGAGGCTGACTTGATCTTCTTGAGGCCGACTTAATCTTCTTTAGGTCAACTTGGTGTGGAGGTTCCATAATTAATCTTTGACTCAAAAATAATTATTTTTACAAAGTTCGAAACCCCAAGAAGGGTATCATAAAATATAAAATGACTCTAATGAATCTTTATTAATCCTAGGATTCCACAATTGGGAATTTGACTAATAAAATGATGACCCAAGCATGAAACCCATTCTTTAATAAGTCATTGTAACAATAATAAAAATTATTTTGACAAATACATTTTATGAAGACCGAACCTAGTTACATTTTTCAACATAGGATTCACTTATTCTTCATGTATTATGATTTTTTGGACATTCCAATGCCTTATGCCCCTCAACTCCACATCTATAGCAAGTAGTAATATACCTACCCTTTCCTCTTTCGAATCCTCTACCTATTCTAGTGCTATTTCCTCAATTTCTTTGGGTAGTGGTGGATTCATTTTCCTTTGCATTGCATATAACGTTACTTGCAATACCGCTACCTCTAAGTCCTTTGCCTCAATTTTTTTTGTGTGTGTCAATATTTTATTCCACCTTCAAGGCAAATTTATATAATTCACTTTCATTCTGAAAGAAATGTGTTCTCATCTCATCTTGAATATGATATTTTGACCCATTTGCCTATCTCGCCAGTATTTGATACTCAGGATCCTTAATTGCTAATCTAAGTGACAATGTAAAAAATTTCTCAATGTAATCCTTGCTAATCAACTCTTTCTCCTTTAACTTGTATATCTTCTTACACAAATTTTGTTGGTAATCAATAAGTAGGAATTTCTCCTTAATTTTGCTCACCATCTTCGTCCACATTCTAATCTTCTCCTACATGTTGTCTACCTTGTCCTTTTGCAGCATATCCCACTAAAGTGTAGCATGCCCCTTTAAATTATTCATGGAAAATAGAATGAATTGGGGTTCTGAACATTCATGTACTCAAAATTCCTTTCATTCTCCCCTATCCAATCAACAAAAGTATAAACCTTTGCAATACCTTCATAGAATGAAACTTCCACATTTTATCTACCTCCATCCTTTAGAAAGGATATAAGACATGTTGTTGGGTCCAGTTCCTCAACATTTCCTCTTCTTTAATCTCATCTTCCAACTCTAAGTTTGCGTCTACATCCCCAATCTCCTACTTTCTAGATATTCAACTCTCCATATCTATTCCTCCAATTCTTGGTTCCTCACACCTCCTCATGCTGCTCCTTCTCTACATTGTGGCATTCCTACAAGTTTTCTGGTGGCTATCAACATGATTATCATTCATAGCAATATTCAGGTGTGGTTTCTCACAAATTTCTTTCCAACAATTGCACTAAACAACCCTCTCCTTCCATGACCACGCCGCTATAGAAGCACTAACAAGAGACCGATCTCAAGATATTAAGTCAACTCTAATACCACTTGATGCAAGGGACCATATAATCTTGTACACATCCAACTACAGGAACCTAATCTCTTCCCACAAAGGGAACAACTACTTGTATGCTAGCATTGATAGAAATTTACAACTAACAAATGTAGTGAGGAATTGATGGTTACAAAAAACAAGATAAGAGACAACAACAAATTATTTTTCTTATTCACAAACAAATCAACTTATTCTTACAATATGTGTACATGAGCTTTGTTTGTTTCACAACTATATGCAACCAACTATTTTTCTTCTCTATTCCTTCATTCTTTCCTAGGTTCACGATTTCTTCTACCCTTTTTTTCTCCTCTTTCTCTTCCCCCTGATCCTTTGTTTCTTCCTTTGTTTTAAATGATGATTTGGAAACTAGAAAATCACAATGGTTCAACTTCCTCATCCATTTCCCATACCAATTATTATTTCCTCACATAATTGTAGCAAGCCACGATCCATAGTGTAATAGTAGAGTTGTATCACTATAACATCAAGGTAGAGTGGCAACATTGTAATAAAAATGGTGGAGTTGCAACACTATAACAACAATGAAAATTTCACATCACTATAATAGCAAGGAAATGTCACAACTTTATAACAACAAAGTTGATTGCAACATTGTTTCAACAAGGTAGAGTTTCAACATTTTTAAAACAAGGTGGAATTACAGAAATAGTGGAGTTGCAACGCTGTAATAACAAGGTAGAGTTATAACACTCTTATTTCATCCTCTAAACTTGTAAATAAAATCAATTGATGCAGATTTTATTTTGGCCAAATATGTTTCCGCATCAAGAACCAATTTGTACTTTACACAGTTGTGGCTATGATACTATACTGACATGGATCCACCATGTATTATCTTATGGCCATGAGTTTTCATTCTATATATTTCAAGATATGTAATGCACTTGATCAATGGCCATGTTTGTTTTCACTTGAACATGTTTATGCCCACCTCAAGGAAGAGAGTTATCTTATACTTTGGTTTTTTTTGTGGGTACCTTTCAAATCTTAACCCATATGTTGGAATCCACCTATTTTCACTTGTATGTTTCTTCCATGCTATTATAATGCATTTGGGCCACCATTTTTTCTAACCTCATACATTGGGGGGATTTGTTATACTTCTATTTTGGTCATCTTTGAACAAAGTAATGTACCTTATTAGTCATTTAAGTTTTTATCTTCTTCCTTCATGAATCATTCCATTAATGACATGCTCATCAGTTTTTTTTAAGAAAAACATAAATTTCGACTTGACTTAAGGAAACCCACAAACACCTTTAAAAATTAAGAAAATAATAATACACACATTAAATATGTTTTTCTTAGTGGAAGCTACGAGATTCATACACCTAAGCAATCCATAACTTATAGAAGGTCAAAAAATAATATATGCACATTAGATATGTGCTCTGTTGTCGCGCGGATTGGCACGACAACGCTCAGACCGGGGGCTGTCACTTTGATCCCCGATCCCTCCGTTTAAGCCTATCTCCCGCGGCTAAGGGGGGTAGACCCTGAGAGATGATGAAGACCAACTGTCGACCAGTTGGTTTGGGAGACACGAGACACGATTAAGATAAGCACTAAAATGATTTGATCAGTTAGCAGACCAGCGCCTTGAGAGATCATTATTAAGACGATTACTTATTAAATGATATAGAAACGTGAAACGTGAACAACAGTCATTTGTCATTAGCTAAATCATAGTGCTCTTAGAATGAACCAAATGATATCCAGCAACTGAAGATTTAAGAAAGATGAATGCATGAAACCACCACGAGTTATAAACCATTAACTAGATATCATATTCGTATCTCGACTTGAAACTTCAGATCTCAGCGTGAAAGATATAACATGAAAACAACTGAATCTGGCAACAAAAATAATTTTTTCCTTTTTTTATATTTTTCGTGATGAAGACAAATGCTTTAAATGAAAGGAGAAAAATTTGTTTTAGCTTTTCAAAATAGAAACTAAGCTAAGGGCTCACAGAAACTCCCACTTGAGTAAATCTTTTTTTTGGTGTCTAATGAGCTTGTTGGCTTGAACAGCATGTGGGACCCTTGGTATCCTTGGAGGTGACTATTCTCGCCGAAGAAGTCCTCGCCCTCCAACAGAGCTGGCAACCTGTCGCTTGAAAACACAGAAAACACTTGCAAACAAATTGTTAGAGCAGAAAGAGACTTGGCATATAGAGACCAAGTTGAGCTTGTCATTCAACCGAGAATGGACAAGCTACAACAAGTGTAAAAGATATACCAAGCCCAGAAGAGATTTGAGATAGCTGCAAATCTCTCCTCCCTAGA
>APFE030320654.1:1610-16553 GCA_000404065.3 Pinus taeda
GCCGCATGATTAAGGAAGTCCTAGTCAAATGGAAAGACACCTCTCCAGAAGATGCAACTTGGGAGCCAGCCACTATTCTGCAGTAGTTTCCGCGGCTTCAGCCTTGAAGACAAGGCTAGTCTTAAGGGGGTGGGCATGTTAGGGTCCCACCCTAACCCCCTTATCTATGTAATGGGACCACGTCATAGTCAAGAGGCAATAAAGCCCATATTAATAATTGTAAGTGGTTAATCCGCAATTAATAACGGAACCACAGTTAGTTGCAAATGGTCCGTAGTATTAGATAGATGGTATTAATAATACACGGTATTGGCCCGTGGTATTGCACGTAGGAGTCATATATAAAGGATAGAAACTCCCTGCGAGGAGCATCGTGTCTTATTTTGTAATCGAGCTCTGCTATATTGGAGGTTGCCCCCTCGAAGAGGCAAGTGAACATTACTCTCTGAATAATAAATTCATTGCTATTCTGTGTTTTGGGTATCTTTTCTTCGCATATTCTGTATTCTGGGTCTCTTTTCTTCGCATATTCTGTATTTGGGTATCATTTGTAGGTCAAGAGCATAACAGTTTCCTTGTGACCTTGTGAAGATGAAGGTTAAGAAGGAGATGTTGTGAATTTGATAGTTGCAGGTGGTGAATATGTGATGATGATGGCTGCATGCTCTTCAGTTTCTTTGTCAGATTCTAATTTGGGAGTTACCTTTGCTCTCTTCCTATAATTGATTCTGAATTCTCTATCTTCACTCCCAGTTGTAGAAGATGATCCTTCCTCCCTTTTCCTTTTACTTGATTTTTCCTGAGGAATAAGAGTCTGCAAACTAGAAGTAGAAACAAGTTTTTCTTCAGCTTCCTATAGGGTATTTGTTTCCCACTCTAGATGATTGGCATATTGTTCTTTATCTGGACTTGAAGTATGAATGTAAGGAGAGTTTTTGTTTTTCACTTTGAGCTTTGAGATGATGCCACGGGGGTCATAAGACCATGTAAAGCTCAAATTGAATTTCATTTCTTTAAGTATTCTATCTGCCTCTTCACCCGTTGTTCTTGTGTTGCACACAAATGGGCCTCCCTATGTCTTTATCATGAATTGCGCCTTCTTCTTGGCCACTACAAAGTGGATGTCATCCAAATTCAGCATCTTCTTGATATACTCTAGGGGAAAATCCTTATTGAGAGGTATTTGGGGAGTTTTTAGGGGGCCAATTCACATCCATACACCCTAATTTCTGTGTAATTTTGGTATAGGTACCAATCTCCAGGCTTTGCTTGGTCTAACAAATGTAAAATACTTTTGATCTCCTCACCAATTCTGGCTTGTACTGCACTATTCAGAATGTTCATGGATGGATGAACAAAGTCTTCAATAAACTACTTATAACTAAATTCATGTTGTTCTCTCATGACCAATGAGGTCCAAAAGATCACTGGCTGTTGGTTCCCTGCATCATCAAGCTTCTACAATGCAAAACTAAATTTGTTTTCCTGATAATAGAGGAACATATAAATCAAAATAGAGGTGTAATTGAGCACTTGTTCTGTTGGAAACTTTATGAACTGTTCATGGATATTATCAGCCAAAAATTGACTGAAGTTGAACACCAAGGAGGGCTTGCTATTTGTGGAAAATATGGAAAGAAATCATAAAATGGGCTCATCTACCTACTGATCAGAATGATAACCTAAAATGTAAGAAATCATGGAAATAATTTGCTTGGCCTGATCAGGGAATATGGAAGAAGGATATGGAGGATTCCTTTTGGGCAATTGGGCATCCTCTGGCAAGAAAATCTAAAACATTCTGGCTCTAGTGGCAAAAGCCAACTTTTGATAAAGCTAGGTGAGGGATTTTAAGGAGAAAGGGGAAACATTTTCCACAATGGGGGCCAACATCATTTTGTCAATGGACTGGGCTGTGATGGTGAAAATAATGTGACCTGTAGGAGAAATAATGTCTCTTTGGGCAAGGATATAACAATCTTGACATCCTCTGGTAAATTCTGGAGCTTGGAACGTCAAGGAGAAAATATAATGAGGGAGGATTGATTCCCAGAGCCTAATCTCATTGGTTTTATCTGTTAGGGTCCAACCCTAACCCCCTTATTTATGTAATAGGTTCAAGTCATAGTTATAGTTAGTTAAAGAGTCAATAAAGCCCATATTAATAATTGTAAGTGGTTGACCCACATTCAAAGAAGGGACCACAGTTAGTTGCAAATGGGCCATGGTATTAGATAGATGGTATTAATAAGAACCATGGTATTGACCCATGGTATTGCATGTACGAATCCTATATAAAGGATAGAGACTCCCCTTGAGGGGCATCGTGTCTTATTTTGTAATTGAGCCCAACTCTATTGGAGGTTGCCCCCTCAAAGAGGCAAGTGAACATTGCTTTCCTTTCTGAATAATAAAATACATGTTGTTATTTCTTATTGTTCTATGTTCTGGGTATATTTCTTCACATATTTGGTATTTTAGCATCTTTTCGCAGGTCAAGAGCATAACAAGTGGTATCAGAGCACCTTCCAGGGCTAGTGCGATCTCCATTTTTAGAATTTTTTTATTTTTATTTTTTGGCTAGAGACGTGTTCCGGTGTCTTTAAACCACGGGATTTGTTGTTAAGCTCATAAACCTATGGATTTGGGTAGGCATGCATGCATGAAATATAAGAGGTGGTTACACTTGTTGGACTCGCTTGTAACCCCTATGGGTACCCCTTCGAGTAGTAGCGCATTAGACAAAACCGCGCACAGACTGTCTTCCAAGTACCCTTTGGGTATATCGGAAGCCCCCTAGGCTCTCTGGAAACCTCGCCATAGATAAACCATTGGCCATCTTGCTACCACAGTTCACCGAGAACAACACTCGGGGAGATTACTTGTGTGTACAATAGTGTATTTGGGTTGTACGGCTAAGGGTACGGTTGATCCTCCTTGGTTAGTGCCCTAAAAGATTGGGCCAAGTACTACTGTCCGACCCTTATGTATATTGCAATTTGTAGCACCTGACACTCCTTGAGACCCTAGTTCCCTTGTCTCTCTCTTGATCATGCATCATCTTTGCCCGATCATATCTAGCCGGTTGGGTTCGGTCTCCACAGCCACAATCAGTTCTACCACTCAGATCTATCAGATCCGCTAATCAGATCTATCAGATCCGCCATTCAAATCCAATAGTTGGGTTCTATAGCAGTCGCAACAGTCAAATCCACCATTCAGATCTACCACCAGGGGTTCAATCACTGCCACATTTCTCCTTTTCGCAGTTGAGGGCTTCGCTAACAGATCTACCTATTTGTGTGGTTCCTATACCTGAGCAGGATTCTTGCAGGACATTGGGTAGAAGCAACTTTTTAGGGAATCGGCTACTAAGATGAGTTCTACTTGGAATGTTTTGTCAGTGGTCTCAAAGCTGCCATACAAGTCCACGTCCAACTGCAACACCCAATCTCATGGTTAGATGCTTGCAGGATAGCTTGTGAAGTAGAACATGCATTAGCAACCTAGTCGACTCATCCAAATTTCATAGCCAAGGGCCGCTCCACCCAGGCTCCAAGCACTACCCAAACACTTAAGGTTCAAAAGGTGTCACCAGGGGAAATGGCGGAAAGATGAAAGTAAGGATTGTGTTACTACTGTGATGAGAAATACTCCTCGGGGCATAAATGCAAGGAACCAAAATTCTTTCAAATTGATGCTACTGATCACAGTTCATCGAAGGAAGCCCCAACATTTGAGGAACTAGAGGAGGAAGATGAGGACAACCAGCCAGACAATGCACTCCTAGCTACACCTGAAGAACTAGTTATCTCGCTTCATGCTTTGGCAGGGATTGCTTCTCCCCAAACTCTCAAAATCAGAGGTTTTATTAAGAATCTTCCTGTATTAGTCTTGATTAATAGTGGTATTACGCGTAACTTTATCCATTAAAGAGTCGCTGAAGCGGTGCATTGTTTTGCGAGAGCAGTCTCTAATTTCCAAGTCCAAATTGCTGATGGGGGGACAATGAAATTTGAAGGCCACTGTGAAAATGTGAAACTTCAAATGGGGGATTATCAACTAAAGACCCATATGTTTTCCATACAAATGGGTGGCTGTGACATTGTCTTGGGTGTCGAATGGCTCCGCACACTCGGCCCAATCACAATGGATTTCCAGGAGTTATATATGAGCTTTACACAGAATAACCACACACATACCCACCGCGGACTCCAAGCGGGTGCTCCCTCTATCATCAACTCGCATAGCATGGAAAATTTGTTAAAAAAGGGCCACCATGGAGTTATAGCCCAGTTTAATGCTATCGAGGCCTTCGAACCCACTTCTCTTCATATTCATCCTGAGATGCAACAGATCTTAAACAACCATTTGCTGGTCTTTGATAAGCCTCATGAGCTTCCACCCTCGAGAGGGGAACATGATCATAGCATTGCTTTGGTCCCAGGGGCACAACCACCAAATGTGCACCCATATAGATATCCATTTGCCCAAAAGAATGAAATTGAAAAAATCATCAAGGAACTCCTGGAAGCAAGCGTCATTTGTCATAGCATTAGTCCTTACTCATCACCTATGGTCATGATGCTCAAGAAAGATGGGGAATGACATATGTGTCCAGACTTTAGGGCCCTCAACAAGCTAATGGTCAAAGATAAATTTCCCATCCCAGTTGTCGATGATTTGCTGGATGAATTAAATGGGGCTCAATTATTTACAAAGCTCGACCTTCGCTCGAGCTATCACCAAATTCGCATGAAAGAAGTCAACATTTCAAAGACTGCTTTTCGAAATCATGAAGGCCATTATGAATTCTTGGTCATGCCATTTGGTCTTTGTAATGCCCCATCCAATTTTCAGAGCCTCATGAACCACCTGCTGAAACCATATCTCAAAAAATTTGTCCTTGTTTTCTTTGATGACATCCTCATCTACAGCCGCACCTGGGCAACACATCTTCAGCATGTAGATCTGCTCTTGCAACTACTTCGGAAGCATAAATTATTTGTCAAGATGTCCAAGTGATCTTTTGGCATGGAAGAAGTTGAGTATTTGGGCCACATTGTGGGGCGTGAAGGTGTCAGGGTGGACCCAAAAAAGATCCAGACAATGCAAGAGTGGCCTCAACCAAAGACCTTGAAGAGCTTGAGAGGATTTTTGATCTCACCAGATACTATCACAAATTTGTCCTCAATTATGGTCGCATTGCTAGACCCCTTACTCACCTCCTCAAGAAAAAATCATTTCTCTAGAATGATGAAGCACAATAGGAATTCGTAGGTCTCAAACATGCCATGTGTTACACTCCCGTATTAGCACTACTCGACTCCACCAAATCTTTTGTGATTGACTGTGATGCTTCAGGTACGAGTATTGGTGCAATCTTAATGCAGGAAGGTCGACCCTTGGCCTTCACTAGCCAAAAACTAAGTGGGAAAAATCTGGGATAGTCTACCTATGAGAAGGAGATGACAGCCATCTTGCATACAGTGTATACCTGGTGACCATACTTATTGGGGCGGTGTTTCCAAATATGCACAGACCATCAAAGCCTTAAATATCTTTTGGAGCAATGCCTATCCTCGCCACAACAAAATAAATGGCTCGCAAAAATGTTAGGATATGATTATGAGATAATTTACAAGAAAGGGCGTGAAAATGTCATAGAAAATGCTTTATCATGCCAATTTGAGGAGGAAATCACCTTGCTCGCAATCTCTCTTCCCATTCCAAAATTGATTGAACAAGCTCGCAAGGAAGGTTTTCACATCCCTTTCTCTCCCAACTCATTATTAAATTGCAGGCGGATCCGAATTCCACAACGGGCTACAAGCAGTGGATCAACTCCTACAGAACTGCACAACCATGTTGTCCCACCTCCCAGAGAATCTCCATTAAGCTCAAAACCACATGAAGCAATAGGAAGATCAACATCGTTCAGAATGAAAATTTCAAGAAGTGGATCAGGTATTCTTGAGGCTGTAACCATATAAGAAAACATCTCTCAAAGACAAGGGTTGTCAGAAATTATCTCCAAAATTCTATGGGCCGTATCAAGTACTTCAGCGCATCGGAGAAGTAGCCTACAAGCTAGCTTTGCCACCCACTACAAAAATCCATCCAGTCTTCCATGTCGCATGCCTCAAGAAAGTGGTTGGGAACCATTGTCGAATTCAAACCAGTCTACAAGAATTGGATGAAGAAGGTTCAATCTGGCTCCAACCTGAACAGGTTCTTGACACGTGAGAATGACACATGAATGGCTGCATGATCAAGGAAGTCCTTGTGAGTGGAAAGACACCTCTCTAGAAGATGCGACATGGGAACTAGCCACTGTCCTTCAACAGTTTCCATAGCTTCAGCCTTGAGGACAAGGCTATTTTTATGGGGGGGGGGAATGTTAGGGTCCAACCCTATACCTCTTATTTATGTAATAGGGTCAAGTCATAGTTATAGTTAGTTAAAGAGTCGATAAAGCCCATATTAATAATTGTAAGTGGTTGACCCGCATTTAAAGAAGGGACCACAATTAGTTGCAAATGGGCCATGGTATTAGATAGATGGTATTAATAAGAACCATGGTATTGACCCATGGTATTGCATGTATGAATCCTATATAAAGGATATAGACTCCCCTCGAGGGGAATCGTGTCTTATTTTGTAAATGAGCCTAACTCTATTGGAGGTTTCCCCCTCAAAGAGGCAAGTGAGCATTGCTTTCCTTTTTGAATAATAAAATACATGCTGTTATTTCTTATTGTTTTGTGTTCTGGGTATATTTCTTTGCATATTTGGTATTCTGGCATCTTCTCACAGGTCAAGAGCATAACATTATCTGTGTGCTTATCCTCTAACCAGAAATACAATTCCATAAAATTGTAGTGTTGCACAAAAATTTTCACTTTGACTTTCTGTAAACCTTGGAAATATCTCTATTTCAATATCTACATAGATATTGATATATAGATATCAATATATGGAATTTCCATATATTTATATCTAAAATCCCATATCTCCGCTCACGATTTGGACTATCAATATGAGTCTATCACCACTCATACATACCTCCTTTGCAAGTCTTAAACCTCAGCTCTGCATATTAAGCTTTGAAAATGAGAGAAAGTCCTCAAAAATCTCTAAAACTCTGGTTTCGCACTTTCTCTTAGCATTACCTGTGGTACCGCACCCATTGGTCATGTCCCCTGTGCACCTGACCGCTCTATATCTGCATTTATGGGTGCGAACCCCTGTAAAAGTTAAAAAGGCGTAAGTTTATTCTTAAAAACTCACTTTGAGTCAATTCTGGAAGCTTCTAGAGGGAATCTTGCGTTAGCAAGTTCGCTCCTTCAGGGTTCATGCATCCCATTCCTTAAGGAGCTAACCCCTTGATGTGAGTAGCTTATCCCCTTGAAGAAGTACTCTATCATTTCAATGGTGGACTTGTAACCTCCTTCCCTTGCATTATAAAATGAAGCTTTAGGCTGGTTACTTGAGAAGTTGAAAGCTAAATATTTTTTAGGGTAAATGCTGCTGGAACTTAGTCTTCCTTATTGATCTTTTGAGAGGAAAGATCACATACCTTTTGATCTCATTTGGAAGAGAGTGAGGATTTTCAAAGTAGAGGAGATTCCTACTTGGACCCTGGGAAGAGTTTGTACAGCATCAAGGCACAAAGGTTGTAAAGTTCTTCTTCTTCAAAGTTAATACAATCAAGTTTATTTTTCTCAATGAGTTGTGTTTAATGGTTTATTTCATAGACTCCTTGATCACTATGATGAACGTGATTTATTATATTAGCTATGCAGGTGTTCTTTGATGTGTGCTTGTTTGTGTTTGCAGGTTATTAAAAGGAAACTCTTTGAAGTTGTTGGAGCAAGGCTGCCACAAACTAGCATTGGACTTAAGGTAGGGTCTAAAACACCTCTTAGTATTTATTAATGAATCGTAATATGTTTAGAGAAAAGTAGATTTTCTTTTCCTATTTGTTACTAGATATCAATTGATACTAGGGAGATCGATCTTGTCCACAAGAACGATTTATCCACTTAACAAACTAGCGACTCCACTGGGGATGAGATTTGATTGTTTAATTTTCCTTTATATTTGATTTGAGAAACTTGATTTTTTGTTTTTGGTTTTTGCTTGATGTGTGTGGGATTGGGTAGTTTGTTAGTCTTGGATTGATTTTTTAGTTTTTATAATTTTTTACAAGGACCAGACGTTCTGTTTGAGTTACAGTGCGGACCTATTCGCACTGTTACTTTACTGCACAAAGCGGTACCACACCTGTTTTCACTGGGGAACTGCAGACCCTGTCAAAATTTTTGAAAATCTTAAAATATTTTCGTCCAATTTAGTTTAGGTTTTTTTTGTTACTTTTATCCTCTGCCCAGATCTACATATATCCTATCAAAAGTCTCTCATAAGTAATTTCCATTGGTGTTGTGTTTTGAATGAATTTCTAGAAGTTTTGCATGCTTGGTTTGGTCTTCACTCAGTCTTTGTACTGACTTGAAGCTTGGAAGCCTAAGAAACCTTAGATCACCCTAGAATCTTTTGTCTTCTTGATAAGTCTGGATGGTTTGTGAGATCTTCCTTTGATGAGAAATAGATTTTGTTTCTCTTTGCAAAACTTTGAATGAACTTGGTCATAAGTTGTGAATTTCATTTTTTATAAAAAACATAGTTGGGTGTTTTTGGTTGATTTGTCTTGCTGAACGAATTAATCCTTAGTTTGTTGAATAACTAAGTAAAAACATCCTCAAAAACATTTGAAGCTTTTATTTTAATTATTTTTTAGAAGTTATATCTCAAGATTAGATTTTTCATAGTTTTGAGTGTGTTTTCTAGAAATTCTAGTTTCTCTTTTGAAAAATTGTTTTCTTTAGTTTTGAATGTTGAAACAAAAAGGGATTTATTTCGTGAGCTAATTAGTAGCTTCATTTTAGTGTATTGAAAAAGACAAAAAAGTTTTTATTTTCATTTATATGTTGAAGGAAAGTTTTGTTTTCAAGAAATTTCATTCTCAACTCTTCCTTTAGCTAGAGATCCATTGAAAAGGAAAAGAATTGTTTATCATCTTAGGTGCATTTTTTAGCATTTTGGAGTCGATTCTTCACACCACAAAGTTTCATCTCCATACCTTTTGACTTAAGAAACAAGCAATAAAATTAACGCTTAATTAAAATTCATCTAGCAATCTTTTTCTTCCAAGTGAATCGCCAATTGTTGTGGCCACCAACAACCCCACGTCTTATGAAGTATTATTGTTAATACTAAATAAGTGGGGACCCTCAGTAAAAATCTAAAAAATCAATTAGTGTTATATCTCCTTTTAGATGAAACTTACAACATCATGGACTTAGGAAAATACCTTGAAGAATCTAAAAAAACCTAAGTTTCATAATGAAGAAAGTAAAATTCACTCCTTAAGAGATATCGCATCGCTCAAAGAATGATAGGGTATCTTCTAATGAGTTAAAATGATAAAAAACGCGAGATTGCGACACGAAACTTCATTGCATCGCATACGTTAAAAAAGCACTCACATTGAAAAACTCTAAAATCGCCGATATGCGATATCACATATCGCACCTCGCAAAAATCACATGAATCACACATAAGGATTTTAACGATTAGGCGATCTGTGATATTGTGATGTTGCGATATTGCGATACTGCGACACTGCGAAGTTGCGATGTTGCAATATTGCGATATTGCGACCTTGCGATAGAACAACACGATGAAATTGAGATTTGCAATACAACGATCTGCGATATTGCAAAGGAAAATCGCAGGACCTCTCCATCGCAGTTGGTTCTAGCTCATTATTTGAGAAAACTTTTCCAGCCAAGAGTTGGTCATGCATTTTAATGTGAATTAATGAGTTGTTGCCAGTTGTTAATGAAGTATGGTGTTGTGTTTTTCAAAGAACTAGTGCACGTAAGGTGGCATGTTTTGCATATCTTTGGCATTTAAAGTTTTCTTGTCATTAGTCGTTTTATCATTACTTCCACCTCGAATGTAAACTGCAGGAAAGAAGGACGAAGTGTTATACAAGGCAATGTGCAGAAAACTATGAGGACGAAAGGCAACACTCCAATGTCCATTTCAGAAGGCACACCTAATTCACTTAAGGGAGAGAAAGAGCCGCAGAACTCTTCTGAGGCATCCATCACAGATTTCTCATATACAACCATGGTTGAATGGGTACTGAATGATGCTGATAATAGAAATAGATGGTTTAATGCTCAGGATCAGGAGCTCACAGAATCACTATTTTTACAAATTTTGAGCTTTATACCAAATGAAGGAAAAAGGCGCAAGAGGCAAAAAACACATTAGGGAAGCCCGGATCAAGAAACAGAGGCAGTTTCCGATGCACGATTATCGTGCATCACTAAGAAAACTTGCTTGAAAAGGAAGGCTCCTAGTTACTCAGTCACCTGAAAGCCCCGAAAATTGAAAAAAAGCAGCGATAGAAACAAACTGGAAACAGAAGACTAAAGGAAAAGCAGAAGCAGTCCAAGGGTTAACTAAGTTGAAATGGGATTTTTACCAGGTATACATGGTAATGTCACATAGTCATTGGATGACTCTCAAGTATATAATCAATTTTACTGAGAAGATAATGCCAGCTCTTGTCGATTCTGTTTGCTTAACTCAACAAAAGACGGAAGACAGTCAAACGACTCCACTCAGCAAAATACTGAATGCTTAGAAATAGTTATATAGTAGATTTAATTTTAGAAATAGTTTTTCTTAGAAAGAGGACAGTCATTTAAACCGAATCCTCAATTTCTATAAATAAGTTATTTAGTTAGTAGTATTTAAACCCTTCTCATGCATTTAGAGAAGGGTCCAAAAATTTATCAAAAACTTGTCCTCAGAACATGCACTTTTGCACCCTTAGAGGAGGTTTTGGTGAATGAATGGAACAGGGTTTATTTGATATTTTCATTTGATATCTGCTACTGATGTTGTACTTTTGTACTCTTAGTGGATGTTAAATCAAGGAGAGATAAATCAATTGTCGCTTGAAGCTCATGAGAAGGACTAGTTATAAATGGTACTTTTATCTCTTAACCATTTTTGCTTATAAGCTACAGTGATATTCAGTTTTTAGTTATTTATATATTACAACAAGGATGCCTGAGTTATCATTTGGCACTTTTGTACGGTGATAACTATTTGTTTATGTTTAGTGTATGAATAGCTCATTTATGTGATAAGTTTTCACAACTGTTTCGTCTAACTTCTTATACGAAGTAGTTCATCCTTTTTGAATTCTATTCTTATAATAGCTGAATGATCTTTATTACCAGTTATTGTTTGAAATCTTTTTAGATCGCATAGAAGAAAGATCACACCCCGGGTTAGCATAGATTTTGATGTTTTTCTGTTTATTAGAATACAATAGCATAACATTAGATTAGAATTAGGATAGAAGTATTCCATTTAGAACAGAAATACCCATCTTTCTCTCACACACACACTAAATTGGGAAACTGGTCCCATATCCCCAGTTGGACCCGCTATACCAAACGGATAAGGAGCTGCCAACCAAGGTCTGGACCGGGCGGGTATCCCCCTTGTTGTTGACCCGATTTCGGGGCCTTCAACATATTTGGTGCTAGAAGGAGGGCATGAACTATGAATGACAAGTAAATCTAAATCAAAATACCATTATGAGAGTAAATCACCCTCACCATCTCCTCTGACTTCTCCATTACACTTAAATCCAGAGTTAGAATTCGCCAGAGCATCAACCACTGCTACAAATCCTCACATTTCAGAACAATCTGTTATTGAACCTCCTTAAGTCGAATATTTGATTCACAAACTTCAGCGATTTTCTATTTCCCCTCAAAGATCTGATAAATCTCAGGGTAGCGTGACTTCGCAGTATAACCCTGCTCATCCCTTGACCAGATTAAAGAGTGAAAAGTTTGGTGTCCGACCAACCGAATTACCTCTTCCCAAAAGGAAAAGAGCAAGGAAGTCACCTAAAGGGTCTGACAGCGAGACTCTTTCATCAACATCATCCATCTCAACCTCTCCACCGTGAAGTCAACCATCTACTCCTCCACCCCAGACCATTATCAATCCACCCAGTGGAATCCCTAAAACTCCTCCTTAATCATCTGCGATCATAATCACCTCATCTTCCCAACCACATGGATCATCTTCTGCAAATCCCCCTGTTAGCAGTTCAGCAATGGCCCAGTCTCCATGGACAACCCTAGGGTAGTCTTAATGCCTACACCCTTGAGTCAAATACTGGCCCATCCCGAGAAATGGCTGCCTAAGTTCAATCCCGAGGCAGGCATGCTAGCAGAAGAACACATAAACAACTTTATGCTATCCATCAACCTCAACGGGGTTACTAATGAAGATGCTGTTGTTCGGCTGTTTCCTTATACTCTACAAGGAACAGCCGGATTGTGGTATTTCTCATTACCCTCTGGATCTATTACCAGTTGGGACATCTTCCAAGACCAATTTCTAACCAAGTTTGGTGACGACAGTCTACGGCAACGTTAATCAACGACCTATCCAACCTTAGAGCCGAATCTAGAGAGCTGATCAAAGATTTCAATCTACGTTTCAATAAAATTCTAAACAAAATTCCTACTGCTTCCCAGCCCAGCGAGGAAGTGCGATGTGAATGGTATATCATTGCATTACCATCGAACATAGCAATCTTTGTGGATAGGGCTAATAAAATAACCCTAGCCGAAAACATGAAAGAAGCCATAGTAGTAGAGAAATGTATAATAGCCTTAGAGAAGAAATCCGCGATAGAAGAACGAAAGTCTAAGAAGGTCACCCTCAAAGAAGAGTCCAAGAAGAAACAAGCAAAAGATCCATTCGATTTGGAGGGATTGCAAAAAGTTCTGAAGACCATGTCCAATGAAATGGTCGACATAAAAAAGAAAGTAGTAGAAACTTCTTCAAAAAGGCCCTACAAAGCTTTTAAAGGAGGCCCGTCAACGGATTCAAGGCCACCAAATGCTATAACAAGTGTTGAATCCAAGGAAGAGGAAGAGGAGATTGCCACTGAAGGGCAAATCGATGATGAAGAAGTTGTAGAATTACAAGGAATGTGGGATTTCATCCTCCCACAAGAGGAAGATCAAGAAGTATTCCCAGTTAACACACGAAGCAGAAATCAGCTTGATCCTCCCCAAACTACCCCAAAACCAAAGAGCGCAAGCGCTACAACAAAGGATAAAGTCACAACAAAGAAAACGACATCTAAAGCAACTCAAACTAGCCCAGTCCAAACAGATTCACCTACTCCATCTGAAACGCTGATCGTTTCGAATGAAATGGAGTACAATATCATAGAAGACATGAAAAAGACTAGGGCCAACATCACTCTGTACGAATTGAGCAAGCTAAAGCATCAACAAAAGGTAATGATGAAAGAATTACATGCTGTACCAGTTGCACCTTTGCTTGCCGCTGTAATTTCTCAAGCTTCTCAGAACATGGGAAGACCTCCAACTAATACGACTAACAAGATTGATCCAAACGACATCGCTTTAATGGAGGAAGATCGAGATCTCATACTCCCCCTTTTCTCGTTACTTATGAAATTTTTAACAAAAATGTACATAATTGTTTAGTGGATTCAGGTGCTTCATCGAATATTTTACCAAAGTCCATATGCACCAAATTAAACGTTCAACCACAGAAATCCGCTATTCGCATAGTTCAACTGGATCGATCTCAAGTCGAAGTCATCGACGAACTGAATCAAGTAACCATAAGGCTGTCATCCAACTCGAAGGTATGTGAAGTTATTGACATTTTAGTTGCTGATATCCCTGAATTTTTATGGCTTAATTCTTAGCAGGGATTGGTCAGAAAAACTACATGGATACTTCGCAACTGACTGGTCACACATGTGGCTGCCTTACAATGGTAAGCCAAATCAAATAAAAGTTGAACGAGAATTACATCATAAGTACATAGTAATGGAATTAGAGGGGGAAAATGAACCAATAGCATATAACAGTAGCATAATTGGCAATTACTTAGTGGATTCTTTTCTTGGCAATTTTAATGCTCATACGTCCCCTTATTTAGAACATTCTGTTTTGTCCCAAGTCGAAAATTTTTGTCAAACGGATAGTTCAAAATGTAAATTTTTTTTAGATAGACCTGTAAATAAATCTTTGTTTTGGAAATTATTTTTTGATGGTTCTAAATCTAATGAAGGAGCAGGAGCAGGATGCGTACTAATTAGTCTAGAAGGCGACAAAATCATGTTAACATGCAGGCTCGAATTTGATTGTACCAACAATACAACAGAATATGAGGCTTTAGTCCAAGGGCTGTACAAAGCAATCGGGCTAGACATAAAGTACCTCCAAGTCTTTGGAGACTCTGAAATTGTAGTCAGACAGGTACGGAATACTATACATTGCTTATCAGGCCATTTAAAACATTATCAATCTTTAGTTCAAGATCTGACTGAGCATTTTATAGCATTCAATATTTCATCAATTCCCAGACTCCAGAATGCAAGCGCTGGACCTTTTAGCTTTAACGTAGCTTCTAAGCTCATTCCTTCAGAAGATTTTAGTCCAGATAGATTTTCAATAGAATTAATCTTTAGACCTTCTATTCCTGACAACATCACAAATTGGAGAATATTCAACGGCGATCTTGATATTGTAAATTTCCTTACTTCTGAAGGATCCTACTCCAACCAAATAATCGACGAAGATCAACATGATCGACAATTACAACAAGATAGCACTAAAAATGCTATACCTAAATCAGTGGTCAAGTTAGAAGACTTGTACGATTTGAAAGATCGGTTTAAAAGGTCTACCAATTCAAAGCCCCAAAGTTCGACTTTGAATTATGAATTAGTAAACCTAGGAACCGATGCCAAACCCCAAAACATAAATCTAGGCCTTGGCCTAGCCC
>APFE030320664.1:0-14275 GCA_000404065.3 Pinus taeda
TTTGCTTGCAGAAAACAACAATTACTGCAACTCATTGAAGGTTGTGTGCATATAATTTACAGGTACAAGATTTTCGAGCCCAGAATTTATTTATTTTTTAAATAAATTTTGAACTGTATTTTCTGTTTTTATTTCAGAAGCATCGTTAAAAAAAATCAAACCCATTTTCTGTAAATTCATTTCCACTATGCTATCATCTTCAAAATTTGATTGTACTCTTTGAGCTGTCGTTCTTTGATGCACCGTCTTATTTACTGAAAACTAGATATATATAGATAGATATATGAAATTATGTATGATTATATGGAGATCATAAATTTATTTTTTACAGAAGTGTTTGTGTATGGTATATATATATATATATATATTTATATTGTAACAGTAAACAAAACTTTGTGTATTTGCAGGTGTGGTTATAAATTTCGTTATAAATGTGCGCTTCCATGGAAAGATGATTGTAATTATCTTCTGAATATGCCACAGGATTTCAATCGACAACCTGCAATATTGGCCACGGAAAAAGATGATGACGATTATTACGATATATATTAAAATAAGAATGAGAATCGTTTATTTTTATATTTTATAAATATTGAAAATTTATAATTATAAATTATAGATTATGTGAAAAAGTAAAATTTGCTATGTAGTTTGTCGAGGAAGGTTGAAAGCATGTGTCTAGTTTTTAGGTTTAGAATTATTTTTTATTTTTTATTCGATGAGATATTTAGTAATGGTTTGATTTCATAGTTCCTTAAAGAATATTTTAATGATTTTAAAAAAATTTCAATTATTTTTTCCAGTTTTATAGTATAGTATTTTTTAATTTGTTGGATTATGGAACATTTGAGAAAAAAAAAATTAGTTTTCTATACTTGACATGTTCATATAATAATCTGTATTTGCATAAAACTACTTCTACAATGATGTATATGGATCTTGTATGTGTTAAGAATGCATATTATTTATACAGAGAAGGTTCCCATGTAAGAAGAAACTTGTTTTATGGACTTGCAATATTGTTGATATTACAATTTGTTGGTGAGAAAATTTGTTTATTATTATGGTTAGGCATAGGTGTGCCCTCAAACCCTTTTCAAACTCATTTAGGGAAATCCATATATAATATAGGTAAGACATTAATTTCCACTTTAGTAAAAATAACTCTCACAATTTTTTCAGCTTCATCTTCAACTTCAACTTTGATGTTCTAATAGTAAGTATAGATTTTTCCTATCCTCTCATCTCAACTTTGACAGAAAATTTAGACAACCTGTAAAAAATAACTTTACTTTCAATAGCTTTTATTTCAAAGTTGTGCTCCTTCAAACCTTTCTCAAACACATTTAGGGGAATCCATAAATAATATAGGTAACACATTAACTTCAAGTTCACTAAAAACAAGTCTCACAAATTTTCCGCTTCAATTTGAGTGTTGATGTTCTAATAGTAAGTACACATTTATCCTATCCTCTCATCTCAACTTTGATAGAAAATCTTAGACAACATGTAAAAAATAACTTTACTTTCACTTGTTTTTATTTCAATGTTGTGCTCAGAACTATATTAGTATTGATGTGGCCAGTTGGAAAAGCATACTTATCCAAAAAAATGTGATGTGGTATTCATCTTGTATCCTAAAAAAATGAGCAACTAGATATGTTAATCCTAGGTGAACCACAAATGTTCAAGGAAATTTTGGTCCATGAAATCTCTCCACAACTTCCACATAGAAATTTTTTAGGTTCGCCCCCTTCGTTGCTGGGAGTGACATAGAGTAAATGAAATTCTATCTTCCATCATATTAAAATATTGGGGTTTTCAAGGCAAGCACTAAGAAATGAAGTTAGATGCCCATAAAAACATGAATAAAAGAACAAGTGAACTAGTGAGAAGAACATCAAAGTGATAAATAAGGAATAAGGAATGAACACATACTAGGGGAAAGAAGCGTTGGTCACCACTTAACATTTTTTAGACCACTATCAAGTGAAAATTGATAAGGTTGGCTAGAAAAAAAAATATGTGAAAAGATAAAATAAATTTTTGAGTGCCCACATTCCTTGGTTTGAGTGGTATGCAGTAAAGTAAATTCCATATATGAACACATCAAAAACTCAATATTTAGTAGAAAATTTCAAAGCTAAGAATGGATATGCCCAAGTGAAAAGCCAAGAAAATAGCAAGTGAAACTAAAACAGGTAGACAAAAGTGAGTATCAAGAAACTAGGGACAACCACATAGGGAAGGGATCCATGAGAATAAAAAATAATTTCGAGTAAGGAGGAGCATTGATGAATACTAAATGTTTTTGAGACAAGTTGCTAGCCAAAACAATTAAGCCTACCCATGCATAGGAAACATGTCAAGGGATGAAAAGATTTTTTATTTTCCCACCTTTCATGGAATTATTATTAGGAAGTAGACAAAATTTCATCCTTCAACTTGCTAAAAACTTAGGTTTTTTCAAAAATTTGCCAAGGAAAGAATGTAGAGGACTTAAAAAATGGTTAGGGAAACATGAAAAAAAATGATAGGAGAAACATTGTGGTGAGTGGAAAGGAAGATAGAATGACCACACAAGGGTGAGCTCAGTAAGAAAATAAAAATATCAAGTAAAGAGAATCATTGGTCAGCACTCACATTTTTTAGAAGACTTGGAAGCTAAAACAAGAGAATTTCCCATGCACAACTAATATGTTAGGAGACCACATACTTCTTTGGATTTCTTGCCTTCCTTAGCATGAGTGTAATATATCAAATGAAAAACCATCCTTCAACATGCCAAACACTTGGGGTTTCCTAGACAATTTTCACAACAATAAAGGGGATACTCAAATTAAACCTTTATAAAAGAACAAGACAAACAACAAAAGGAAGATGAAAGTGAGTATAAAAGAATAGGGAATGCCCAAACAAGGGAGAGATTAATAAAATCACAAAAATATTTTCAAATAAAGAGAAGAATTGTTCATGACTTCAATTTTTTGAGAACTAGGAGCCACAATTGGAAAGCCCACCTATGTATAAGAAATATATGATGAGACCAAAATAAATTTAGGTTTCGCATCTTACTTCAGACAAGTGACAAGTAAATGAAACACCATCCTTGGAAAACATAGGGTTACAAAAGTAGTGGCAAGAAAAGAAGGAAAATAATTTGGATAAAATGTGGAGTAGGGTCACATCTAATATTCTCTTGTCAATGTATTGGTTAGTGTGTCTTGGTTAATGTATTGATGCTTCTAGTTACAATTACTACAATATACTATAGTTATAATTTATTTTCGTAAGAGAGTATCATTTTATGTGAATATTGGTGACAAACAAATTGATTGTTGGTTTTCTTCACTTTAATCTATGGTCATTGTTGGGGATATTTGTTTTCAACTTTTCATTTTTCTTTCACTCAATAACATGTGCATTTTAGTGCTTTAGAAGGGCCAATTTTCAATGATTTATAGGGGTTAACAATTTTCAATCCTCTAGTGTTTTCCGAGGATTGGAAAATTTTTTGACAACATTTCTTCTTAACACTGCATGTTTCTAAAAATAATTGCTAGTTATTTATTTGAAATTAAATAAATTAAATAAAAAAATTACATTCTTTACATTATGTGATTTGTAAATTGACATGTATATTCGAGTAGACAATTCTTCACAAAAGATCTAATAATATTATGCTTAAAATAAAAAATCTATAATATGAGGGTATATTTTTCCTTAGATTTATGTAATTATTAAGTTATTGTTTATAGTGTATTCATGCAAGATATAGAAATGTAAGAAAGGGATAAAAAGATACAACAATCACTCACAAACCACAATAAAAAAATGATATGACCTAGGAAAACCTTATGAAGAAAATTGAGCTAGAAGGTAATACTACACTTCTCTATCTCTTTGATGAGAAATGGTTGGAAGCACAAAAAAGTGATACCTATGGCCAGTGGGATGCTACAGTGTACAAAATCTCTCTATTTTTTTCTCTCTTTATCCACTCAGAGATACTCTACTCATATATGGAAAAAATACACATGAATAGAGTGGAACCCCTTTTGCTTGTAGTGGATTAGTTATAACAAAACGAAATAGCCTACTAGTGGTTAAGTTTGACTCCATCAACTCTTAAATAGAGTTATAATATTTACTCTTCTAGAATTTCCTTCATCATGGTCACATCAATAACCCCTATTATATCAATAGTGTTGGTTGACATGGAATGTTCTTAAGTCATGGTGGTCAAACCATGAATGTTAACTTCTAGGTTCGAAAAATTTGGCATGTGGAATATGATTGAGGTGATTCTTAGGAAGTTGGAAAGGTACCAATGTGTAGAATAGTTTTAGTAGGTCAAACACTTAAGTTCAAAATTTTCAACCCCCCAAAATTACATTCAATACCTCAAGCTATTTCTAGAAGTTTTTAGACCATAATTCACCAAATTGGTACCCTCGAGTAAAATTGGTTTTATGAGCTAATTCCTCCACATTTTCCTCTTTGAAAGCATCCATGTAGATGAAAAATAATATAATCATTGAATTTGTATCAACATTGAATCTATTTTCAACCATGTATAAATGGATTGTTTTCAATAATCCACTCATCACCTAAGGATTAAAAAAAATGTCAATATTTTTGACTTGACACTACATAATTTGAAATAAAACTAATAACATAGACATTGTTAGTTGTGAGAGAATAAACAAAAAGTTAAAAATCTAGAAACACATTATACTAGATTGGTCAAATTCCATTAAAAATCTTAGGTCAAATTCCATTCTATATGTTGGGGAGGAAGGTGGTTAAATGCTAGATTAAGCTATGTGAACTATTGTGATCCATGAAATGTTGAAAAAGGTCCATGTGTGTACCCCCCACCCTCCTCTCTCTCTATCTACTCAATAAAATTTGTGCCTTCAATTGAGTTAATAGCTTGATAAAGCATGGAACCCTTGATCAAGTTTATATATTAATTAAGGGTTTGTTTAACTTGACCAATACCTTAATCGAGGTTTTAAAAATGTGTGAAGGACACTGATAGATCGATTTGTTATATTATCTATCAATTTTTTATACCTCATCAACTTAAAAATTACCCATATTATGGTCATAATTTTACTATTTTTAGATATCCCATTGCCAAAAGACAAGGCTAATTTTCGTGGATTCACTTGTATGGATATTGTCGGTAATATTATTAATCTTGTTGTCAATTTCGATGACATGCTTGGTTACAAATAGGTTTACAAGATATTTGGAGAACTATTTAGGATCCTTATTACAATATTGTTTAGGAATCAATCTATATAGGTATGGCCTTGAGAAAATGTTCACTTTACATAGAAATGGCAATGATTATGTTACATTATCCTTTATAAAAGCGTCTTTTATTTCCCTATATTTGAGAGGTCCATTAGGAGATTTTCCTTGGATATATGGAAAATAATTACTAGGGCATAGGTTCCCTTGAAATCCTCTTGTGGGATCTGTGCCCTTCCTCTAAAATCTAAAAGGAGGCTAGTTCCAACCACGAGTTAAAAGAGTGGTTAGTAGTCCCAAGGGACTCCAATAATTTAGAACCCATAAACTTTACATCAACAAAATGCTTTCAATATACTATGCAACTTATTGACCTAACCCTTTTATATCTCTATCTATCTAGAAAAAATGGAAATAATTTATCCCATCCTCCTATATCTTTCACATAGAGTTTCTTTTCATCAAAAGGAATTTGTAGTGTGAAAAGGTTGTGCCCATAAAAAGTAACATTTAATTTTATATTGCATGTTCAAGTAGAGATTCAATATACTCACCATCACTATGCTATGTGGATTTAGTAGCACATGAGAACACACTAGTGTTATATAAGCATTAGAGAATATAGAAAATATATAAACCTAATGATGAGAAGGGGTGTTAATACTTTAGTTAAAAGAGGGAACAATATTTCATCCCCTATTATAGAAATTTGATCACTAACAAGAGTAAATAGAAAACAAATCAAAGGAGAAAAATGTTTCATTGGAGATTATAGGAGAGTAGAGTGTCTCATATCTCTACAATACTTGATGATTTTTATATTTTTCCTTCTACTCTCATTTGTTTAAGAAGAAACATATAGTGGTTCATATTATTGTTTGGTTTCACATATTTGGTTTCTTAATGTAATCATTATCTTTATGGCGTTTCATTTCTACTATAGTTTCACTCATAGTTTTCACTAGTTAAATACTTTGTATATTGTTTTTATTTTCCTATTAAATCACTTTAAATACAAAAATAATAAATTCACAATAAAGCATAAATTCATCACAATATATCTAAATTTATGATTTATATTGGCAAGATGAACCATAAAATATAAGAGGTTGTTTATAGAGAATATTGATATCATAAATATTTTCAATAAGTGCTAGCGTGACTTGAGTGATCCATATGTTTATTTCGCTAAAAAAATTCTAAATTTAGGGGAAAATTGATTATTTCCTCCAATAGATGGAATTCATAATCATAAATAACCAAATAATATTATTCAACATTAAAGGTATTAATTTTTCGCTCGCCCCTAAAAATATTCCCATAGATGACATTAATTGTAACATTGAATATGGTATTAGGGACCTTCCTCATAATTTTGAGGTTACTAGGAAAGATTGTGCTATCATTATTATGAATTCTACGCCTCCCAAAAGAAACATTAGAAAAGTAGAATTTATTTCCCTTCAAGTCCAAAGGAATAACCCCTACATTGTCATCATTAAAGCTCACAAAGGTGGGGCCATCGTCATTTTAGATAAATCTAATTATGTTAACAAAATGATTGACCATGTTTCTAATAATGGTAGTTACATAAAGCTTAATAAGAATCCCATTAATCCAGTCACTAAAGAAGTAACGACCACCATTAAATCGAATAATTCCCTTATTCCTCTCTTTAAAAAACTTATTTAAAGCATTCCCCTCAACCCTAGAATTTATGGGCTTCGAAAACTTCATCAATTTGGGGTTCGCTTGAGACCTATTGTTAGCACAATAGATAGGCCTACTCATCTTCTTGCTAAATTCTTGGCTCAAAATATTAAACCTCTTATTTCTCGCATTGATTCCTTTGTTAACGACTCTGATTCCTTTGCTAAAGAATTCTAAGATATGAGGGTGGACCCTTGGGATTTGTTAGTAAGTTTTGACGTTGTTTCCCTTTATACCAAAATCCATATTCAAGAGGCCATTGGTGTCATAACTAGAATCACTCACATTCATAGTGCCAAATTAGTTTGCCTATGCCTCACCTCAACTTTCTTCAGTTTTCAAGGTGATTTCTATGAAGAATATTGTGCAGTTGCAATGCGTTCCCCTATAGTTGTGAACTTATTCATGAAGGATTTTGTGACCAAGGATTGAGCCTCAACTCAATTTATCCCTAAGAAGTGGAAGAGGTTTGTTGATGATACTTGTGTTATTTGCCTCGATGGACACTCGAAATTAGACTTGTTTCTTAGCAATCTTAATTCTCTATCCAACTCCATCAAATTCATGATGGAGGTTGAGGTGAATGGGTGTCTTCCCTTCCTTCATATCCTCTTCTCTATAATGAATGATGGTGATGTTTCTCACCAAGCTTTTTGTAAAAAAACTCACACGGAAAAATATATTTATGCTACTTCTCATCACTTTTTCAGGGTAAAAATTTGGATACCTTATCACTCTTACAACACGCGCTCCCAAAATTTTATGATGAGAACCACCTCAAGCAATAGAAATCTCATCTTCTTAAATTATTTCAAAATAATGGATATAGCATAACTCAAACACTCAAGGTCTTTAACATCGGGTTTAAATAATCAAGGGTTAGGAATACTCGTGTTGATCCCATGTCTAAGGTTCAACCTCCATTTATCCATGGGACCACAAACATGATTTCCCATATCCTTAAAAAGAAGATAGTTTATGGTTCGTTCAAACCTCTTAATACAATTAAAAATTCTCTTAGATCTGTTAAGTACCTTGTAGACCCTAAACACATGAAAGGGGTCTACTAAATCCCTTGTTACTATGGGGTTCCCTACATTGGAGAAACTGGTTGCTCCATTAACCAGAAAATCCAAGCGCATGCACCATACATTAGGCACAATCGTTCTATCTCATCACCTCTAGTTGAACATGTGGACAAATCCAAGCACCATGTATGCATTGAAGATTATAGAGTCATTGCTAGGGTTGATCACTTACATCATAGGAAGCTTAGAGAAGCTATCCATATTGAGAAACATGCAATCAATCTCAACATATGTGATGGTCGGAAATAAGTAAGAGATGGATTCCCACCCTCTGTTCTTGATTTTAGTGAGAGATGATGATTGGAAATTAAGAGAGAGCTCAATTCCGACCCTCTCTTCTTCTTTTAATTTTTATTTTTATTTTTCACTTTCAATTTCAATAAGAATAACGAATTATTTTAATATTTTTTCTTTTATTTGAATTCTCATTATAATTTTTTGACATCATAGATATTGTTTTCGATGTTTTTGACGTCAAGGCCATGATCGCTCATTATAGTAATGCGCCTATGTTTTCGATGTTTGACTCTATACGTCAAGGCCATGATCGCTCATTATAGTAATGCGCCTATATGCCCACATCGCATGCGTATTTTCAAACTCACAATAGATGATTGTGAGAAATTCCTGCCATCTAAATGCCTTGAGATTTTAATAAAAAGGTCTGAAGAGGAAAAAATTGCAGATTCAGAGAAAGTATATTGCCCATATCCTGATTGCTCCCTTTTCTTCCTCATCACATTCTTCTCTAACAATAAAGGCAACAAAATGCGAGAAATGCTACCGCTTGTTTTGTATTGAGTGTAAGGTTCCTTGGCACACAAACATGTCTTCTGAAGAATATGCCCCATTTTGGTATTATGATTTTATTATATCATAAATGAAGATCCAACTTGGTAAAGAAAATCACCATTTGTAATTTAGCCAATAATTCATTAATTATAGAGAAATCACTTTGATTAGAACTATTATAGAGAAATCACTTTGATTAGGCCAATTATGGAGAAACGATTGTGATTAGATTGAATAAAGTTAACTTCTAACAATTCTTAAACCATACACTCATTCATCTTTCCAAATATCTTTTAGGTAATATTTTTGAGATCCATGAGAATAGAATGTCTAGATATTTCAACATATAATCCATATAATTGTGAAATTAAAAAGGAGTAATGATTTACTAGTGAACTATGGATGTAATGATTTAATAGTGATTTGTGAAACACAAAAATAAAGGACCTTTTTTTGTGGTAATAATTTACTTATGTTAGTGGTCACTCTCATTGCTTTTTTTTGGTTGGGATTTTTGTAATATTTCTATTCAAAATTTCTAGAGTATTAATTCTAGCATAGGTCTAGAGTTTTTATCTTGAGATATGCGGGAGACCCTTATTTGTAGCTAGTGTGGAATTGTGGAATCCTTTTGTTGAGTCCGCGGCCAACAGCTTGAGTGGACAATCTCTTTGATTACTTGGCCATAAAAATTTTAAGTAAAGATTTCATGGATGTTGGACCAATGAAGCTTAAAACATTTTGGAGAAATCACCATGTTGGTGAAGATACTCAAAATTATCACATTCTACAGTTAACCCGTGGTGAACTAATTTCCATCGATCATTGATGGAAAATTCTCATTCCTACCTAACTAAGTGGATGAAAAATGGAAAAAAAGGATTTTCTTGTCGATTGTTGATGCCACTTTTCTATTTCTTGTATCTATTGACCTAGAAACGTTAGATTAATGAGTGAGTTTCCACAAAGTTATTCATTCATTTGGGATAATGGTTATCTTATTGGTTTCCTCCATAAATATTTCAATTGTATAATGCTTATCAATGAAATTACCAACCTCAGTTGTATTCTGTGAAGAGATTCTAATTTAGAAAAAGAATTTAATTAAACACTGACAGCTTATTACGCTATGGGTAATTTTGGAAACAGGGGCAGTGCATATTTGCTTGCCAAGAGACATTGTAGTCAGTGGATAAAGCTTGATGGTTATCCTTATCGAAGTGATTTTTCACATCTTACATGCCTCGACCTTCATATAAAGTTAGCTCTCAAAGCCTAGTGAAGTATCGATGGGACCATTGTTTGTTTTATGGAATTATTGCAAGTTTGGAGTTGAAGACCTGCAAAGAACTAGCTGATCCCTTCACCCTTCATATCGATATTATCTCCTCTTCAACGTAAAGTGAAGTTAACTAGGGGAATAGTGCAGAGATCGATATGTTTGTGTAGAGTAAGTTTGTGATGTAGTAAGGGGCTATCATATGTGGTGTGAGTGGATAGGTTGAATATAAGTGTTTTGAGGAGTTAACAGAGTGGTGCAGTGTTGTTTGGGATCCCTATTATACGCTGATTTACTTTACTCTTTTGGCGAGGATGAAAATAGTGTATGGTTGTTCTAAGAAGAGTCGAGGGCTAAGTCGTTGTGTTTAATTGTTGACAAAATCTCTTGGTAGAATGGGCTGCATTGGATCCACTCACACTGATGCTCGAACTCTGCTCTCCTTCTCAATGTGGGAGACCAAAGACAAGAAAGCATGGAATTTAGGAGATTAAAAGACTAGCAAGCTCCTCGAATCAAATCATACAATAGAAATGTTGGGGTTGTCCATGGAGGCTCCCTTTGCTGTCCTTGGAAATTTTCCTGAGAAAAGAGGCTGGAGTTTCTTATTAAAGGAGCAAAGCATGTCGTAGGGTGACTATTGTAATCTTCGGCACCGAAAAGGAGAATCAATTACATTCTGTGAAGGTTTTGACTTAGCTCATGTGAATTTGGAATGCTTAGAGCCATATTCGAAAAAACTTTTTGCGTACACTATCCTTCGAAGCTGATGACCAAAGAAGGAGGGTATTATCGAGTTTGAACCCTAGATGGTTGCTACCCCTCAGAATTAATACACCATGATCCATTATCGTATGGTCTTTCAAGACTAGTGCATGACAATCTTCTACCCCAAAACAATATCCAAGCTAAGTCATTGAACAAGAATTTTAACTTTAGCTCTCTTGTTCTCTCATCGCAAGCGAGGGTGTGACTTGTTTTTGAACGATTATTCACTTAAGAAATCAAGATATTTAGTGTAAGTCATAAACCTAGAAGGTAGAAAATGAATTCTTATGCATTATGATCATGGTTTGCAATAGGTACAGATAATAGGGATTTGGATCTTAGTTCATTGCTCACGTGAAAATTTTTAGCTGAAATAATTCTAAGTTACTTATGCTACACATGTTGAATTGACAAATTCCACTATTGATTTCAGCATTTTCTCCTTGTTTTGATGTTAGAATATTTTGGTACCATGCAACTCATGGCACTGTCACAATGTTTAGAAATTGGAATCTAGGAGCGAGAATTAGAAATGTTTGGGGAGAACCTCAATGAGTTACTTGTTATGGTGACTACTTATCACATGATGTGAAGATTAAAGTTCTAGTTAGTATATGTGTGAAACTTTTTCAGAACTTAAGTTATTGCTGAATTCTATTGTGAGAGTGGACGACTATACCATGATACATGCATAGTTTAAATGGTCATGATAGAATGAGAGGAATAAACAATTTAGTAATAATTGTAAAGTATTGTTATTGCATTGAAAGTGGGATGTTATACTCATAGTAATAATGAGATATTCAATTTGATAATGGGTAGTGCATATATAAGAAGAATTATGAATATATTATGTAATGAAATTTATGTATAAATAAGGAAGGGAATAAGTGATTTGATTAAAAATTTTATGATATGGTCATCATGTTATTCTACTCATACTAAAATAAAATTAGGAGTTGCATGATTTTTTATGGAAGGACATAGCTTTATAAAATACAACTAATTTTGATAAAGATAGTGTGGTCAAGGACATAACTTAAGGGAATAAAGATCATATGTATAGAAATGTGAAGGGAATAAATGTTGAACCTTTATGAGATAAAATGTTAAGAATTTTTCTTTCCATAGATCATGGACAACATATAAAATGAAAGTATATATATGGAAACTATATGAATCAACAGGTAAGAAGTCCATGACATACTATCAACATTAATAGAAGTTAATGGTGAATTAAGTGGGTGCCATCCTAAAAGAAACTCTCAATATTTTGATATCGATTCATAAAGGTTCCCATGAGGAATCATTAAGCTCATGAAGGACACGTCATTGTATATGACTATGTATTGAAAAAAAAAAGTTTCTCTCAACTTAATGTTTGATTGGTACATCTACATGTTGGAATGTAATTTTCAAGTTGGAGAAAGTGCTATGGAAGGTAACTTAACCTTACCAGATTACTATAGTGAGTATTATATGCATATTTCATTGGACATGCATAGTTTTTACCAACAACTTTGATTGATTAAAACAATAACTGTAACTAAAATAAATAAGAACCACAAATTATATATTCAAAGTTATACTAAATTGGGGTTAGAATTGTAAAGAGTGTGCACACATTCAATACAACTTACTGTATTCATGAAGACACCATACATGAACCACTTTGTGACCTTCATAAGTAGGTCAATGGGATTGACACCCAAAAAGTAAAAATACATAATGGAAGCAACTACTAGTGCTTCTCGATTAATAGTGGAAAGACAATATTAATCGTAAGAGCACATTCTTAATAGTTCACTCAATTTCAATGTGTCATGGATGTTCATATCAATCTAAATATAAATGGATTTATGTTAATAACAACCCATAAATAAGGATATTTCCAATATGAAACAAGAGAAATATGCTTTCAGTAGAAGGATGTTAGATCTTGCAAATGTACTTCTTGTGGGAAGGGAAAAAATTACAATGATCTCTGTGTTTATATAAACAAACTATACATGCTTATAATAATAGAAATGACAAAAATATTGGATATGGTCGTGCTGGATGAACTGGAAGTAGAAAGAGAACAGCTCATAACAACCAAATGAATAAGAATAATTGTACACTAGATTAGGAACATCACTCATCTGAATTAACAAATAAATATATGGTAAATGAGAAGCTTTCACATTAATACAGCCTATCAAAATCAAAGTATCTTAAGCTGGTAGTAAACTAATACACACTCAAGTAGAAGGTAACATATAAAATGTTCTACACAAGGAAGAAAGAGGATAACAAATCGAGGCAACAACTGGTGGCTAAAAATTAGAAGATAATGACTAAGTAGTACTCATAATCAAGGTGGTGTGCACAAATATATTGAGATCTAGCAATCTAATCAATAAATTCACAATCATACCAATTAAAATACACATGTTGCACCACTATTTCCTACCAAGAAATATTGGGAAGTTTACCTAAGAGAGAGCATTAATAACGTTATCCGGTTTGAAGAGGAAAGCATGACAATTGTTGATAATGGATAAATGAGTTTTATTCTTTTATTTCCAGGGGTGATTTAATGAGGTAAATACCTTAGGATCACACCTTGGTACACATAGTGCCTAAAAACTTAGATTGTGTAGAATTTAAAACATTGCAACTTTCACAACCTGTGTATGAGAAATATATGTAACTACATACTAATTGTAAAATTGGGTTTGGACATACACTGAATGATTCATGGCCAACAAGGTGTTGGAGGAAGTGTAGAAAGAATAACCATCGATCATATGGCATGATTAGTTTAAGAGGAGTACTTTTTGAGTATAAACAAGTATGTTTTTGGTTAAAAGAAAAGTTAAGGGTGTTATTAAAATTCAACTATAACAGTGAAATCCATACTAGACTAACTATCATAGTGAATAGTATGCCTTATGATTAAGCAAAGGTCATATTCGTCTATTATTAAAACTTTGCCTATGGGACAAATTCAATCCAAAAACTTAAGGTTATTGGTTTTGTAAAATTATATTTTTCATCTATGTTATCAATTGTTGAAATTTTCTTGCAACCACAAGAAACATAAGAAGGATTAGCTAAGGAAAAGAATTTGAATACTTAGATATAAAATAAAAAGAATCAATTATGCTCTAGTTGTAGAAGCCAATCAAGTCCATGAATTCCTTATTCTCCAATCGAAAAAGAAAACATGGGTTGAGTGGAGTTACCTGAATGTAATATGAGTAATGGAAGGAATTATTTTGGGCACAAAACTAATCTACGTGGACGAAGTATATGTCGTGTTGGTGAGGCTATGGAAATTGGTATGTTGTACAAATGGTATAGGTAGTACTGTGTACAAGAAATACATCTGATA